>VZQC01014686.1:91379-124158 GCA_009823505.1 Rhizomys pruinosus
CTGCAAGAGCGGTCGGCACTCAACTGCTAGGCCATCTCTCCAGCCCTCCAAAGAAGTTTTTTAAAGAAAAGAAAAAGCTATAATTTTAATATTTAGCATATTTAAAGTTTCAAAGCACACCTGTTTGGCGTAGGGGAGGTGAAAGGTAGGGGCATTCTTTTTCAGTCTTAATTTTTAAATATCTGATCATTTTATATTGTCCAATCATTTTACACCTCCAAAGATTCCTAGGACACTTCCCCTCTTCTCACCCTGCTCCCCACCCTGCCAGATCTGGGGGCTCATGGGCCAGGAGTGGATAAGCTTGCAAGAATACAACCTTTCTCCATTCACTTTCTATTTACAACTTAGGAAAGCAACCTTTTGAGATATAGATATATATATGTTACTTCAGTGCTACAAGTATCACTGGAGAGGCTATGGAAGGTTTTTTTAATTTATTGTAGATATAAACAGAATTTTAAAAATAAAAAGTATAAACATCACTGCACTGTGACTGGTGGGAAAAACTGACAGTTTCCTGTTTGGACATTTGGCTGTTATAATATACAGTCCTCAGCTGGGGAAAGACACATGATGAAGGATATTTTTTAATTTAATTTTTTTAAATGTTGTAATAGGTTGGCAAGAGCAGCTACAGACATAGAGCTCAGTAGATGGCAGTAAAACATATTGTAGTGTGGATTTTTTTAATTTTTTTATTTATTCTTTATGTGTATGAATATACTGTCTGCATGTAGGTTTGTACACCTGTGTCATGCAGTGCCACAGAGGTCAGAAGAGGATTTTACTGGCACTGGAGTAAAAGACAGCTCTCAGCCACCATGTGGGTGCTGGGGATTGAACCCACATGGTGGGTTCTTTTTTTTAAATGTGATACTGAGCCTGGCGTGGTGGCACACGCCTTTAATCCTAGCGCTTGGGAGGCAGAGGCAGGCAGATCTTTGTGAGTTCAAGGCCAGCCTGGTCTACAGAGTGAGTTCCAGGACAGCTGGGGCTACAGGGAGACCCTGTCTCAAAAAGACAAAAAAAAAATGTGATACTGGGGCTGGAGAGATGGCTCAGTGGTTAAGAGTACTGACTGCTCTTGCAGAGGACCCAGGTTCTATTCCTAATACCCACATGGCGGCTGAGCACTGTCTTTAACTCCAGTTCCAAGGGAATCCCACACCCTCTTCTGACCTCTGAAGCATTGTATGACATGGGTGCACCAACCTACATGCAGACAGTACACTCATACACATAAAAAATAATAAAAATTTTTAAAATAAAATAAAATGTGATACTGACATTTTATTAATATTTTTTAAATTGTTACATTTATAAATTTGGTACTTAAGGCACAGCCAGTATGAGACACTGAATGCAACATTTATTATAAAGAGCTGCTGCACTCCTATTTTTGTAAATTTTACTAATGAAGTGTAGACTAATGTAGACATTCACAGACATGGTAGGGCAAAAGCATCTTCAAACTAAAAGTCTCCAAAATGCTAATTTAGAAAGAAAAGAAAAAAGCCTGCTTTGATTCTAATTAAACAGGAGCTGGAACCAACACAAGTGTCCCTCAACCAAGGAGTGGATAGAGAAAATGTGCTACATCTACACAATGGAGTTGTATGCAGCGGTAAAGAAAGATGACATCATGAACTTTGCAGCTAAATGGATGGAACTAGAAAGTGAAGTAACACAGTCCCAGAAAAACAGAAGATGAATGTTATCCCTTATCTGTGCATGCTAGTACTAAGTACCTAGGTGTAAGACAAAATGAGCAACATTAATCTTGTATTCCTCACGATCTAAAGACAACTATGCTCTTGTATTGGGAATCCCTACACAAGTTCTAGAGCTGACCTAACACGTATTTTCAGACCTTGGACTTTTAGTATATGATGGAGGGTGTGTGTGCATCATTTAGAGTAATATGGGATTAAAATGGAAAGATGTGAATCAAGAAATATGCTATGGAAATAACATACAGTTTGTTTCCAAAGGATACAATGTTAATATAGGTGCAATGTAACAGGCTGGTGCAACTTAGCCTTTCTGGGTGCTTAATGACAATATCTGAAGTCCCTACCAATTTGGCCAAGGGACCTGGGGGACAACTTTGTTCCTTGCCCTCGGAGGTCAACCAAGTATTAGGGGATTATACATAGGGACATCTCTTGAAAAGTCCTGCAGAGGTGGGTCACCATTCTTCCTGTTCAGGGAGGTCTTGGAGAGCCACTAAGGGGACTTCAGCCAGTGTCCAGTCTATAAAGAGGAAAGTCTGCTCATGCTTCAGAAAAGGAAGCCTGGTCTAGCAAGACCTGATTTTGTCCTCATGTGGATGGAATTGGTGGATGAGGAGCTGAAAGAAGTAAGGGACTCCCACCCCCCCCCCCCCAAAAAAAAAATTCCCAAGAGACCCCTGAGGACCAGATCTTCAACTGACCTCAACAAAACAAAACCTTGGTTAATCTGGGCTATCTGTATGGCCTTAAGCATCCAGAAGGAAAGTACAACCAGAAATAAATTATCAATAAGACCAGAGAAGACCAGAGAAACTGTAATGCAGACACAAAACTTGAGATCTTAGTAAAAAGACAAAAAGAAAAAAAGAAAGAAAAAAAAAAGCTCAGTGGAGACAATGCCCAAGAAACAAGGGATAAATGTAATCTGATGTAGACTGAGTCTTGTCAACATCAGGGACCTTAGAGGAGAAATGGCCTGAAACTCAGGGATAGGGCAGGAAAGGGCAGGCTTGTGGACAGTGTAGGCAGGAGCTGCACCAAGGCTTACCTATCACATGACCTTTAATGAATGAGTGAGATGGAGGTGGTAATAACTACCTCACAAAATCATCCAAGGGAATGAATGAGATAACGGTTGGGAAGTCCTGAGCATAGACTTGACATTGAGAGAGATTTTTTTTTAGTATGATGTGCGTTGATACCTCTGTGACATCACTTTTGTTGTCTCTTCCTCCTTTTCTAAAAATGAATGTGTACAGATCTGAGCCAGATGAAGGTGGGCTGTTAAAAGAATAGAGCGAGTGAGAAGCAGATGTGAATATAATAAAGGGAATGATGGTGCAATACTAAAAAAAAAAGAAAGAAAGAAAGAAAGAAAGAAAGAAAGAAAGAAAGAAAGAAAGAAACTCATGTTCTAGGGCTAGAGAGATGGCTCAGTGGTTGAGAGCACTGACTGCTCTTGCAGAGGACCTGGGTTCCATTCCCAACCCTCAAAAAAAGACAAAAAAAAAAAGTCATGCTCTTCATTTCATTTCTTGAATAAAAATGATAGGTTGTTTGGTAAGGTTTGGGGCCTTGTTTCTTATTTTTGTTTGCTTGTTTTGTGTTTGTTGTCTTTTGTTTGTTTGTTTGTTTGTTTGTTTGTTTGTTTGTTTGTTTGTTTTGGTCTTTTTGAGACAGGGTCTCGCTGTGGCCCCAGCTGTCCTGGAACTTACTCTGNTTCTCTCTCTCTCTCTCTCTCTCTCTCTCTCTCTCTCTCTCTCTCTGTCTCTCTCGTATGTGTGTGTATGTGTGCGTATGTGTGTGTGTGTGTGTGTGTGTGTGTGTGTGTGTACACACCTGTGTATGCATGTCCGTGTCTGTGTTTCCATCTCCACAGTGCTGGGTTATGAACATGCACCAGGACTTCTGGCTTTTTGTCAGTGTAAGTTCTGGAGATTGAACTCAGGCTGTTATGCTTGAAAGGCAAGTACTTTACTCACTAAGCTGTCTCCTTATCCCTGAATATGGTCTTGAATGAACACATTTTCTTCTGATATGAAAAACTATTCTATGGGCTGGAGAGATGGCTAGCGGTTAAAAGCTCCGGCCGCTCTTACAGAGGGCCCGGGTTCGATCCCCAGCACCCATGTGGTGGCTGAGAACCGTCTGAAACTCCAATTCCAGGAGAACTCCAGTTCCCGGGGAATCCGACACCCTCTTCTGACCTCCGTGGCATTGCACAATGCGGGTGCACAAACTTGCATGCAGACAGTACATTTATACACATACAAAAATAAATAAAATTAAAAATATTAAAAAAAAGAAAAACTATTCTATATTCAAAACTCCTCCTGTGGACATCTTTGCATTTGGTCTTGAAGCACTGAGTGATTATCACCTATTGATCAATGTTATACACCTTTTCTACTAAGCTAGTTTTGTCAAAGTACACTAAAAGAAGAAGAATAAATTCTACAATATTGGTAGACTTCTGCCCTAAGCTGATTTATTTTAGCCAAACAAATTTGGTGTATTCTTATCTTTTATTATCATTAGCAAACACGGTGTTTGCTCAGAGAGAAGTGTGGGCATCACTGGAATCTCAGTTGTCAACACTTTTCCTTCCCTTCATTCTCACTCTTTTATGCATCCCAAATGTGCCCATCAGAGGCAAGCAGAAAACCTATCTTCCCTGCCACTCTCCACTAGCACTCAATTTCCAACTTCTTCCTTCATTCTGCTGACTGTTAAACTGCAATCCATTCACACTCCGGATGAAAGGACCAGCTTCCAGCATTGTGCAACCATTAACTCTCCCTCATTTACATCAGGAAGAGTAACTGGCAAGGGGAGAGATTATCTTTCAGGAGTTTGGCAAACACATCACTAATTAAAGTGATACAATATATATATTTTTAGTAGCATTGCTGCTCCAGAAAAACAAAGTGTACTCGGTATAAGTATTTTTCTAAATAGAAGGGTACAAAATGTCTGTAACTGAAAAATAGAGGAACAGATTATAACCGCCAAAGCTTCAAGAATAATTATGCAGTTGTCCTTATGACAGACACAGAGGTAGGCTATGTGCTGGCATTCAGCTCCTGTTGGCTTGGGAAGGACTCTGGGTTTGAACCCCATTGCAAAAAATACTTTGTAAGGTTTTTAGCAATATTATTTGGCGGTATTTCTTTATAATACTGATTTTTCAATCTGGTAGTTTGGCTACTTTGATTGTAGAATCTTGCACCTTTTACACTACACAGACAAGGAAAATATTCTTACTTATTCTAGGAAAGGATAAATCTCATAATTCATGATTAAAACATTTCTAATTCTTTATCATATTTTTGGCCACAAAGGTACTGGTGAGTGAGTCATGACTGGCTCTCAGGAGACTGCATTCTGATTTATAATTGCCAGATGTGTCATACTGTACCATGGCTCTATTCACATTCCACCATGGCTTCACTGGATGTGAGTTTGAGGAAAGAGATGCACAGTGACCAACTGTGAACTTTGGAACCAGCTCAGTGATCTGCTAGGCCTTCATTGAGCTTAGACTCCAACCATAGGCCCCTCACCACCTTCCTCCCAAATGGCATTGACTAATGAGTGGCAGGATTCATTTGAAACATGATTTGGGGGATTTTTGTCTTAAACATAGCATTAACCACTCAAAACCTTCTTAACCATTCAAAGATGCCTGCTCCTTTGCAAGAGTCCCTGGAGCATTTGCTCAGAAAACACTAATGCAATATTAAGGACATACTTCTCTACAGTGTTTAAGCTTCCCACGTGTACTAGCTTATTCATTTCCCCACAGCTCCACGAGTTAGAATGGAAAGACATTAGCATTCTCATTTCTGATGAAAACACTCCAAGGCCTGAGAACCTGCAAGCTACATGAAGATACCCTCCACTTACGACCCCAAAGAACAAATGGCCAATCCACTGTCCTCTTCAGAAGGTACAGCTCCTTCTGATGTTGTTGGCATTTTCAAAGACAGCAAAAGCATGTGATTATACTAAATGATTTACTCATTATTCTTTGAGTGTGTGCATGTTCACGGTGTGTGGGTGTTGCTCTTGTTGCTGCACCCCATAGCCTCCCTTCCACCGTTCATGTCCCACATTCTTGTCCTTCCCTTCCCCCAACACCTCCTTTCCTAACTTGTGTTTACCTTTCTACTTTCATTGTTTGTCCTGGCACTCAGCCCCATTTATGCACATACGTAGAAACATCAAAAATTAGGACAGGGTGAGTTTTTGTAAAGTGACTGTCACCACACTTGATAACTGAGCAAGGTAGAAGAATATTACAGTTCATCAGGGCTAGGAGGGCCCCCATAGCTCATCTGAGCTGTGAAATATGTGGATACAGTGTGAAAAATGGAGGGTGCAGGGGGAAGATGTTAAGTAATATCATCCCAGGAATCAGGGAGTTGTGCAGAGGTAGTCTGACTGGCTTCCAGGCCACCATGGCTGAGTGGTCAGAGAACTGCTGAGCTGCACTGACAAGGGTGATTACAGCTCTGGTATCGATCAGGGTCCTATCCAACCACACCTTGCTATAAACAGCCCTGCGAGCCCCTGCCCTGCTGGGAAGGAGCAATGCATTATTTAAGAGCAGCTGATCAATAGAAAACAGGCCTCTCCTTTGTTACTGCGCAGCTATCGACAGACTGCTTCTCCTGCTTAATTTTTTATTATTTTGCATTGATTTATGAAACTCAATTCTTGTCTTACTTTTCTTCCATCAGTAACTGTGAGCTAAGCCCTACCTGACTAGAAATTTAACATCCTTCTTGAATCACAAATTACCTGACTTAATTAAGGAACAATTAGGTGAGAGTTTCTTTTAAAAAAATCATTCAACTCTGCTCTAATCAAACTTAATGAGTGAAACACATTAAATACAAGATTTGGGGGGAGCTTTGTGTAGAAAACCCTGAAAAGGCAAGATTACTGCTGCCAAATGTGTGCTCAGACAGAGGCTGTCAGTTTCCCATGTAGCCTGTGAATATGGGAATTCCGCAATAACTTTGGTTAGCACTGATGCGGAGCTTCCTGTCAGCCTGCCTGTGAATAGAACAGGCAGCTTCCTCTTCTACTGTTTTCCTTTTTAAACGCACACTGAATAGTATAGAATAAAACATTAATGGCTGTTACATTACTCACTGCTATACTTGAGTTCCAACCTTCCTGATATACTTGAATTTTTTACCTTAGGTGTGCAGTGTGAGGGAGCCAGTGTAGACCTGCATCCAGGTCCATGTGCAGTGTTAGGGAGCCAGTGTAGACCTGCATCCAGGTCCATGTGCAGTGCTAGGGAGCCAGTGTAGACCTTCATCCAGGTCCATGTGCAGTGTGAGGAAGTCAGTGTAAACCTGCATCCAGGTCCATGTGCAGTGTGAGGGGAGGCAGTGTGGACCTGAATCCAGGTCCATGTGCAGTGTGAGGGAGCCAGTGTAGACCTTCATCCAGGTCCATGTGCAGTGTGAGGAAGTCAGTGTAGACCTGCATCCAGGTCCATGTGCAGTGTGAGGGAGCCAGTGTAGACCTTCATCCAGGTCCATGTGCAGTGTGAGGGAGTCAGTGTAGACCTGCATCCAGGTCCATGTGCAGTGTGAGGGGAGGCAGTGTGGACCTGAATCCAGGTCCATGTGCAGTGTGAGGGAGCCAGTGTAGACCTTCATCCAGGTCCATGTACAGTGTGAGGAAGTCAGTGTAGACCTGCATCCAGGTCCATGTGCAGTGTGAGGGAGGCAGTGTAGACCTCTATCCAGGTCCATGTGCAGTGTGAGGGAGCCAGTGTAGACCTGCATCCAGGTCCATGTGCAGTGTGAGGGAGTCAGTGTAGACCTGCATCCAGGTCCATGTGCAGTGTGAGGGGAGGCAGTGTGGACCTGCATCCAGGTCCATGTGCAGTGTGAGGGAGCCAGTGTAGACCTCCATCCAGGTCCATGTGCAGTGTGAGGGAGTCAGTGTAGACCTGCATCCAGGTCCATGTGCAGTGTGAGGGAGCCAGTGTAGACCTCCATCCAGATCCATGTGCAGTGTGAGGGAGCCAGTGTAGACCTGCATCCAGGTCCATGTGCAGTGTGAGCAGAGTCAGTGTAGACCTGGTCCATGTGCAGTGTGAGGGAGTCAGTGTAGACCTCTATCCAGGTCCATGTGCAGTGTGAGGGGAAGCAGTATGGACCTGCATCCAGGTCCAAGTGCAGTGTGAGGGAGCCAGTGTAGACCTGCATCCAGGTCCATGTGCAGTGTGAGGGAGTCAGTTGAGACCTCCATCCAGACCCATGTGCAGTGTAAGGGAGCCAGTGTAGACCTGCATCCAGGTTCATGTGCATTGTGAGGGAGCCAGTGTAGACCTCTATCCAGGTCCATGTGCAGTGTGAGGGAGCCAGTGTAGACCTCTATCCAGGTCCATGTGCAGTGTGAGGGAGTCAGTGTAGAGCTTCATCCAGGTCCATGTGCAGTGTGAGTGATTCAGTGTGGACCTGCATTCAGGTCCATGTGCAGTGTGAGGGAGCCAGTGTAGACCTCCATCCAGATCCATGTGCAGTGTGAGGGAGCCAGTGTAGAACTGCATCCAGGTCCATGTGCAGTGTGAGGGAGTCAGTGTAGACCTATATCCAGGTCCATGTGCAGTGTGAGGGAGCCAGTGTAGACCTGCATCCAAGTCCATGTGCAGTGTGAGGGAGCCAGTATAGACCTGCATCCAGGTCCATGTGCAGTGTGAGTGAGCCAGTGTGTACCTGCATCCAGGTCCATGTGCAGTGTGAGGGGAGTCAGTGTAGACCTCCATCCAGGTCCATGTGCAGTGTGAGCCTGTGTGCCTATCATGTGCAGGTCATGGAGTCAGCTGTAAGCTTGTATCTAGTACCTGTAGCTATGTGAGCAAAGATGAAGAGAAGAACATGGGCACTGTTCTACTTATACCACATTATCTGTAGTCAAAGTCCAGGTCTATTTTAATGCAGTAACAACAATGTAAGACAGGATTTCTAGATAATTCATAGAAGTCGAAAGTTTATGTATCAAAAGATTTCTTTTGTGCTGGCTCTGTTCAACTTATTTGTTAAAAATAAATTCAGGCTTGTTGCAAAATTTCTCAAGCACATGAATGGAAAGAAAATCGTACTTGCCTGTACACTGTCAGGTAATAGTTCTAACAGTGTTAAGTGTTGGTATGCACAGCCAGGAATTCATTCTCTTTTTCTCCCCACATATAATTAACCCTGATTGCCTGCAGTAAACATTAAACAGACTGTCCTGTCCAACCCCAAGTCACTATGTGCAGAGAAAAAGAATCCTAGCTGTAAATTATTTTAAGAGTTTATTTCAATCACCTTTTTTTGAAACAGGGTCTCCCTTTAGCCCCAGCTGTCCTGCAACTCACTATGTGGAGCAGGCTGGCCTTGAACTCACAGAGATCCACCTGCCTGCCTCTTCCTCCTTAGTGCTGGGATTAGAGGCATGTGCTAACACACCGGGCTACAATCACCATTCTTTAAAACACCTTACTAGTATGACCTCGAACATCTCAAAATGCACATTGTGATTATCTTAATTATAAATGTTACAAAAGCTGTAGGTCAGAGTGAAGAATTTGAAAGGCAAAATTTTAAATGCAGATAATTTTAAATAATAACAAACAGAAATGGAAGCACATGATCTGGGTGAATGAGGAATAGGAAGCTCAGAGGACCAAGTAAAAACTCACAGATTCAAACAGACCACAAGAGAGAAAAGGCTTCAGAACGGACAGTCTTAAGCTCTCTATGAGAGTGTCTCCATCTTGATTTTCCTTCCAAGAACTCAACATATATGAGCCATTCAGTGTCAGAGTTGAGCCTTCCCTAGCACGCAATGTTCTAGCATCTGTCTTTCAAACCTCTGGTTCATTCCAACTCATGTATTTCCCCTTCTGTGGTCCTTTGTCTTCTTCAAAGATCAGCAAGGTTGCTTCACGCTGCTGTTGTAGGTTTGTCAGTGTCAGGATAAGCTCTATTAAGTGGTGTCTGGGATGCAAGTGAGGAGACGGTCAGATATAGTAACTGAGCTAGAAACAGAAGAGGAAGGAGGCAAATTATCGATGAGGTGGCTTCTGTTCTCAGGGGAATTAGACTCTTCTGTGAGGAAGGCTTCATAGCTTACTGAGGACTCAGTCTTGGTATCTATCCTCCTGGTTCACCGCAAACCACCCAATTGTAGTCATTGGTACAGAGATACGGGCAGGGACAAAAATAAATGACTTAATCTGAGATTTGATGTTTCATTTCTAGAGGAGCTTTAACATATTTCAATTAATTAGTTAATTAATTAATTAATTTTGGCCTTTTTGAGACTGTCTCCCTGTAGCCCCAGCTGTCCTGGAACTCGCTATGTAGCCCAGGCTGGCCTGAGCCACCAAGCTTGGTGCACTTTAACATATTTTATATGCATGCTTATATATGTGTACTAACTCACATAAACATGTATACATGTGCAAACATATACACACACAAACATACAATTTTTTAAATGAGAAAATTAAATGAAATAAAAAGTAATTGACTAAATGGTACAGGACTTGATTCGAGTATGACTAACTTCAGAAATTTATGTAATGTCTATGAATGATTCTTGGGGAGTAGCTCAGTAGTAGAGTGCTTGCTTAACATACCTGAGGCCATTAAGCTTTGCTCCTAGAATGAGGAAGTGAAGGAGGAAGAAGAGGAAGAGGAGGAGGAGGAGGAGGCGGAGGAGGAAGAGGCAGACTTCTCCATCACTTTTGATGTGGATAGTCACATCTCTCATAACATTTACAATCTTTTTCCCTTCTCACCATCAGTCTATGAGCACACACCATGGATATGCCTTATGCTTCTCTTCTTCCTGTGGTCCAGATCCTTAAGGAAGTGCTTCTGGAAAGGTCATGCTGGCACGCCCAGAGCCTCTGGAATAGTATGGACATTTCCTCCTGGAATGCCATCTCCATCTTGGAGTAGAGATAACATTGGCCTGTTAGATATGGAAACACAATAAGCAGAATAACACAGAAGTAGCTAGGTCTAACGAGGTTGCAAATGCTGCTAACACCCCCTAGTAGAAAAAGCAGGGGAAGACCACAGGACCCTCACCTCAGATTCCAGCTGCAAGAGATCATGGGAGATGTTGGATCATATGAGAAGGCAAAGGTTAGCTGTGGGAAGACTTCAGGGTGTAGCTTCCAAAGGCTGTCGTACATGATGTTGAGGATATAGCTATTTGGGAGTCTCCCACACTCCTGTAATAACCCTCCCTCACGTAAGCTCCTGTGACTCCTCGCCCATTTTCCTGTAACTAAACCCTTACCCATGATCCTGTAAGTAATCTCCCCTCACCCACATTCCTGTGACTTATCACCCATGTTCCCTTAATCAACCATTCATCCATGCTCCTGTAAGTAACCTCTCACCCATGACTCTGTAAATAACTAACTGCACACACAGTCCTGTAAGTAATCTCTCACCCGTGACCCTAGAAATAACTGCGCACATAGTCCTGTAGGTAACCTCTCACCCATGACCCTGTAAATAACTGTGCACACAGTCCTGTAACCTCTCACCTGTGACCCTGTAAATAACTGCGCACACAGTCCTGTAAGTAACCTCTCACCTGTGACCCTGTAAATAACTGCACACACAGTCCTGTAAGTAACCTCTCACCCGTGACCCTGTAAATAACTGGGCACACAGTCCTGTAAGTAACATCTCACCCGTGACCCTGTAAATAACTGCATACACAGTCCTGTAAGCAACCTGTCACCCATGACCCTGTAAATAACTGTGCACACAGTCCTGTAAGTGACCTGTCACCCGTGACCCTGTAAATAGCTGTGCACACAGTCCTAAGTATCCTCTCACCCGTGACCCTGTAAATAACTGGGCACACAGTCCTGTAAGTAACCTCTCACCCGTGACCCTGTAAATAACTGCGCACACAGTCCTGTAAGTAACCTCTCACCCATGACCCTGTAAATAACTGCGCACACAGTCCTGTAAATAACCTATCACTCGTGACCCTGTAAATAACTGGGCCCACAGTCCTGTAAGTATCCTCTCACTCATGACCCTGTAAATAACTGGGCACACAGTCCTGTAAGTAACCTGTCACCCCATGACCCTATAAATAACTGTGCACACAGTCCTGTAAGTAACCTGTCACTCTTGACCCTGTAGATAACTGTGCACACAGTCCTGTAAGTAACCTGTCATTTATGCTTCTCTAAGCATTCTGATAAATTCATTGGTAAACCAAATTGAATTTGGATAGATTTCTTATTTGGTCTGTCATTAGTGCCCAACTTGGGATAAATAAATATTTATCTGTATCTCTCCAGAAAAAATAATGTGGACTCAGGTATATCCCAAATGTGGTTCAATTCAAAGAAGGACAGATATGGGAGTGAGTGTAGAATGGCACGTACCGACTGCTGAGGGAGATGAGAGGGCCCTGGGTTAGTGTGCACATTCTTAGCAATGTTACTTCCTGTCTACCTGACCCTTCCTGCATGTCACCACTTCCTGTGCCTGGGACTATACAGGGACCTCACTGCCCAGTGCCCCATCTGTCTGTCAACCTGAAGATATTTACCCAGCCTGAGGACTGAAGTGTACATAAAATTTTGGAAAACACATAACTCATGGTTGGTGCTTATATCCGATTGTTAATATTGCTTCAAAGATAGCACTCAGCTATGGGGGCTACTGGGATTGTGGCGTTCAGGCTCCTGACTTGGAGATTCTTGATATGGAGACTTCTCTCTGGGTCCCAACATGTATAACAGGTAGAGCTGGGTGGCCATAGACTTCTCTGTTTTCTTTCAAAAGTGTCTTGGAGAAAACCCTTATATAACCAAAGTAAAGTATGGAAAAGAAAGTAAAATCTCTGCCATACCATTCAATGTTTTGTTGGTGCCCTGGGGTCTGCATGTGCTTCAGGAAACCTGAGGTTTTCAAGCCTGTTGTAACTGAAGAATGTTTGTCAGACTTCCTTGTGAGACCTCGAGTAATACCTGCCCAGCTAGGTTCGTGATGCAGGATTGTCCCTTAAAGATGACATGCCAAAATCAGAGGTCAACAAAGAGTACTGCACACAGTGTCTGGGAAGAGAAATTTCTAACTGTGATGGAACAGGAGCAGTTGGCATGTTGGGAAAATTTCACCCACTGGTGACATGCTGCTCAAACCAGACCCAACAACTCTTTACTACAAAAGGAAGCTACTCCACATTTGTTCCTTCTGGGTAGAAAGAGAGAGTAAGAGATGAAAAGAGAAGCCATACAGACATGAGAACCCTACAGATCCAGATGATTGCCTTGCTGATCCAAGTATAAAGGGTCAGTATTATGGATTCAATGGCTCGGTAACAAATAAACTTCCAAAGCAGGCTTCAACCTTGCCTCATCTGGATCCCCCAGAGGATAAGACCATCACCACAGTCTATGTGTGTGTGAGAAATACCATTACCTGGACAGATCTCAGAAATCACTTCTACCACTGTGGTTAGATTGTCATGATCTCCCTTGTGCAGAGGCAACAGTATGCTTTCATTCAATTTGCCACAAGGCAAGCTGCAGAGGTGGCTGTTAAGTTATTTAATGAGCTGATGTCAATGGCTGAAAACTCAACATGGCACGGGGACAATTTCATGGCAGCCAGAAGGACAGAAAAAGAGAATGATGAAATCACAAAGTCTGGGGTCAAGCTAGCCTTGTACCAGGTATGTCCAGAGATCCTCCTCCTCCTGCAGCAGTAGAAGAAGCCTCTCCCAACTACTTTGACCTGCCAATAAGTAGTCCTCCAGCTATTCCAGCTCTGGTGAACATTGCTGTGTACCATTCCCTGGGACAGCATTGCCTCCACCCCCAGGTTTTGGCACGTACATGTTCCATCCAATGGAAACCCCCCTTTTGTCAGGGTTCTGTAATCAATAGACCTTCCTTCCACGTACCCTCAGAGAACGGGTCCTGTTTCTGGAGAACACAGGATCCCCTAGCATAACATCACCACTCAAGGGCTCAGAGGAAGAAAGGACAATCTAAAATCCCAGTAAATGATTTTTGGGATAAGTATATTTTTTCTTTGCTCTGAAGTGTCCATGTTAGCTGAATGTGTTCAGATGTGGGCGATCAGAGAATGACAGTCATGTTTCAGAGGATCAGTGGGTGTTCTAGTTTGTCTTCCATTGCTGTGACAAAACACTCTGACCAACACCAACTTGGGGAGGAAAGGGTTTATTCACCTTACATCTCCTGGGTCACAGTTCATCACTTAGGGAGCCCAAGGCAGGAACTCAGGGCAGGAACCTGGAGGCAGGAGCTGAAGCACAGGCCATGGAGGAATGCTGTTCACTGGCTTGCTCCCCTGGCTCATGCCCAGCCCGCCTTCTTATTCGGTACACAACAACCTGCCCAGGGTGGCACTACTCATTGTGGGCTGGGCAATCCCAATTGCTCAACAATCAAGACATATCCACAGATGTGGCCACGGGCCAATCCAATGGAGCCAATTCCCCAACTGAGGCTCCTCAACCCAGGGTGTGTAAGTTGACACTAAAGCTATTCCAGCACACAATAACCCCTTGTTCAACTTGACTCACCAAAAAACACCTCACTATTAAAACCAACACCTTTCCAGTTCTTATCCCGAAGTATGATATAACATTAATCACAACCTAAGACAGTACAACCTTACAAACCCCACAGTCCTTAAAAATGCTTCAAAACTTAATAAGTTCACAGTCTATTAAAAGTCTCTTAACTGTGGGCGCCTGTAAATCCAAACAAGTACTCTTCTTATTCAAAGGGAAGAATTAGGCACTCTCAAACAAAACACTAAGTCCAGCAAAGTAAGCTCAAGCTGGACACCTGGGATCACTCCATTCTTTGGCACCAAAAGGTTTCGGCATCTCCCTTTCGGACTCTACCTCCATGCCACACACAGCTCATCTCGAAGCCAGGCCAGCTCCATTTCACAACCCTGCTGTGCCTTGGTGTCGTCCCATGGTCCTGGCATCTCCAAAAAGCTGGGGTCGCCACTGAAGCTGAGGTTGGACCTTCACCATTGGTCTCTTCTGACCTTCTCCTGGTGCAAAGCCTCAGCTTCTCTCCATGACCCCTAATCCTGAGGTCTTCACTGCAACTGAGGTGCACTTTCCACCAATGGTCTTTCCTGGCCTCTCACAGTGCCAAACCTTGGCTGCTCTCTGTGACCCCCTCAAATTTCAACACTGGAACCATACGGAGACTCTTACACATTACCAAGTCTGCTTTCTGGGCTTGAGATGGAGGCTCAGGCCCCTCTGGATCACAGCTTCCGTGTGCTGACCCGGAAGAAATTCTTCCCAGAAGATTTCACCACAGGGATGCTGGTTTCTTGTTACAGCTGATTTTCAGCCTCAGCTAACCAGCATCAATTGTTCCGGTACAACAAAGATTTCACTTCCGGTTCTGGTATCTTGTTACTTACAGTTGATTCTTCAGCCCCAGCTGACCAGAACTCACAAATTAAACAGTCCTGATGATCTCTGCTCCCCTTTGAAACTAGAAGAAACTTCACAAGCCAGGCCTCCATTCTTCTACAACTCCTCAGCAAAACTGCTCCAAGCTCCACAGCAACGATCTTTAGGCATCAATGATCTTCCCAGTCAAAAGTTCCAACACTCTCCACAATCCTTCCCTGAAACACCAAGGTCAGGGTTGTCACAGCAATACCCCACTCTCTTTCCTTCTGGTACAATTCTGTTCTCGTTGTTCTTCCATTGCTGTGACAAAACACTCTGACCGACACCAACTTGGGGAGGAAAGGGTTTATTCACCTTACATCTCCTGGGTCACAGTTCATCACTTAGGGAGCCCAAGGCAGGAACTCAGGGCAGGAACCTGGAGGCAGGAGCTGAAGCACAGGCCATGGAGGAATGCTGTTCACTGGCTTGCTCCCCTGGCTCATGCCCAGCCTGCCTTCTTATTCGGTACACAACAACCTGCCCAGGGTGGCACTACTCATTATGGACTGGGCCCTCCCACATTGCCTAACAATCAAGACAATACTCCACAGATGTGGCCACAGGCCAATCCAATGGAGCCAATTCCCCAATTGAGGCTCCCTCAACCCAGGTGTGTCAAGTTGACACTAAAGCTATCCAGCACATTGGGTGACACAAAAGCTGCCATGAACATGGGTGGTTACCACTATACCCTCACTCAGAAGACCTGTGTGGGGAGCCACGCATGGGTGAATTGGAATATCTAATGGAGATACCATCCCAATCATTCATTTTGTATCTTTTGGGATGGGAGATAAAAACTGACCTGTGGTTTAAAAACAAAACAAAACCAAAATCAAAACCTCTTGACCATTTTTATGTCTATTTAGTCTTTCTTTTATATCATCTAAAAAATTTAGTACTAATCATTTCACTAATTTGTATCATATCCTCAGAAAGATAAGTAGAAGCCAGCCTAGATATTCACCTTGCTTTTCTTCATGTGTTACTAAAGGAGTCTGACTAATAATTTTCCTTCTCTACATCATCAGAAAAAGGACAAAAATAAGCCTTACTTTTATTGCCATCAGTTGGTAAGCCAAATTCTATGGAGCTGTGTGTATCACTAAAGCAGCCTTGGATCTGAGATGAAATTGTTTTTATATAACTTCCCATAAAAACACTTTAATAACTGAAAGGAAGAGCCTTGAGTGTTTGGTGGGGGGCTTGCAGCCTGCAGCTAAGACCCCACACACAAACTTTGGTTCTCATCTCCCTCTTCAGCCTCTCATTTTCTCCCTCTAGGCAGGAGACTCTTCAGTCTTCCAACGTTTAGATTGCAGAGGGTAAGGGAAATTTGATGTTCCATTGTATTTTTTGTTTTTAAATAATTAAAATGGGTTGATTTTCAAAAAGAAGATAGCTCTCATATTTATAGATAGTAGTCTATCATAAAAGTGCCTCGTTTTTACAATTGCTTTCCGTTTACTCTTATTTATGCTATGGGATAGCATAAACACTTTCTAAATTATAAAATCTCTTATAATCACCCACTTTGAAGTTCTTGGGGCAGTAAGAGAAAACTGGCCTTAAACAGGTGAACACCTTGGTGACAGCCACATCACACCATGTGTGTGCCTGGGGCTCAGTGAGCAATGGTGAGGAGAAGACTAAACACCCTACAGAGAGTAAACCAAGACTTGATTCATCTTAAATTCTCTCAGTTTTCTTGAAAAGGGCTGTTTTTCTATCTGTTTATCACAAGTCTGGGTGTCAAAAAAATCTATGAATCTCAGGAACTACTGTCGGCATTCTTTGAAAGCAGAAGCTGTGGAGGTTGGGAGCATGGCTCAGTTAGCAAAGCATTTGTTTTGGAAGCAGGAGAAGCTGATTTCAACCTCAAGATCCCATGGAAATAACCAGAAGGATGTACTTGAATCCTATTGCTGAGGAAGCAGAGGCAGGTAGATCTGTTGGGCCGGACGCCCACCTAGCTTACCCCTATTGTCAAGTTCCAGACCGATGAGAAAGCCTGTCTCAAAAAATTATGTTGAACAGCTCCTAGGAAATCACACCTGACACTGTCCTCTGGAAAAGAGGAAAAAAAGGAAAAGAAAAGTAGAAAATACATTTTTCCCATGAATATTCCAAATTGACTGGGTTCGTCTTGCTTTATACATTGTAATACAAGGCTCTGCATGTAAAACAGTCTTTCTGATTCTTCTGTACAGTCCACAACCCTGTCCCCTGTTCAGTTAGCTTCAGTACCTCTACTTGCAAGCCAGATACCCCTAGAGAGGTCAGAGACCCCGGGGAAGAGCCTACCACTGCTATTTCCCCAAACTAATAATTTCTAACTATATCCCTGGCTTCTCTTCAACTGCTCTGACAAAACACTCTGACCAATACCAACCTGGGAAGGAAAGGGTTTTTATGTCTTACATTTCCCGGGTCACACTTACGGAACCCAAGGTAGGAACTCAGGACAGGAACTTAGAGGCAGGAGCTGAAGCACAGGCCATGGAGGAATGCTGCTTACTGGCTTATTCCCTGGTTCGTACTCAGCTTGCTTTCTAACCCAATACAAGACAATCTGCCCAGGGGCGGCACAACCCACAGTGAGCTGGGTCCTCCCACATCACCCAACAATAAACAAAATACCCCACAAACATGGCCACAAGCCAGTCCAATGGAGGCAATTCCTCAACTGAGGCCTCCTCAACCCAGGTGTGTCAAGTTGACACTAAAGCTATCCAGTATGCCCTAGATATTTATCCTGATACCCAAAGATAAGCATAGCTCTCAACCCCCATGAAAGATGCTTCTTTTTACAACCGAGGAAAACTATAACAGATCTACAACTGATTAATGTTGAGAATAAGTGACTGTAAGCAGTCAGCGCCAATTGACAAATGTACAGTGCAACCCCTAAACCTAAGGATGAGGAAATATTGTGGAAAAGGAAGCAGAAAGATTGTAAGAGCCAGAGGAGCAAGACCTCTGCATCATCAGAGATAGCAACATGGCTCCTTGCATAATGACAATCGACATGCCCATGTGGACGAGGAACATTTCCCAAGGTCCCAGCTGTAGATGGTGAGCTGCGAGCAATCAATGGCTTCTGAGAGAGAGACGTTGGCTCCGAAGATGAGTTTGCTGATATGTTGTCTAATCCCAATACAGGTACATAGGAGTGCCCCTAAATGGACTCAGTATGTTGTATTATATTATATACATGTAACATTGATAATGAAAGAAGAGATCACAAAGCTGAGAGGGAGTAAGTGGGGCCTGGGAAGAGTTGGAAGGGGAGAGGGATGGGTGGCAAAGTACTCATGCATGAATTCCCAAATAAAGAAAAAAAAAGCATAAGCAAAACCCAAAAATCAAGAGTCAAGTTTTCTTTAGTGCTTTGTAGTGTCTCTTTGTCTGAAGCTAAGCTTCCAGCTCTCATGTCCATTGTAGGACAACTTGTGAGTCAAAGGAAAAATGACGATAATCCCCCTTCCTTTAGATACCTATTTATATCCTCCATTTCTTGCCAAGAGTAGATATATAACATTAATATTTCTTCCCCATAGCATAAACCAAATTTTAAGTGAAAATCTTCACTTATTTAATCAGAATCAAGCTCCTCTTAGCTAACAGAGTCCAGGCATCCTCTTAGGAGTGGACTTGAAACTCTCCCTATGTTAATGTTATTACTGGCAAGTGTCACTACAATTAAGGTAACGATAGCCAAAATACAGAATTCGCCTTGAGCAGACGGTTCTTTAAAACCAAAATTCCCAGGTCCTGGTTTTAATCTAAAGCAGATATAATTATATTCTGAACATAGTTATAGCAGAATGTAATGTGTCAGAGGCTTGGACAGAAGATGGCTGGAAACAGTGGAGTGAGCTGAGATTTGCAGACACAGCTGAGCAGCTGGTATCTGAAAAGAGATTAGCACAAGGAACCAGAGCTTGGGACTCCTAAGAAGAAATGGCTGTGTGCACAGAGGACACCTAAAGCTTGAACAGTACACATGGGTTTTATTTCTTTTAGAATTAATTGGTTTTGCATGTGTATGTGTGCATGTGCTGTCCATGCGAGCAGGTGCATGTGCATTTGTGTGGGGTGTATTTGGTCCAGACGACAGTCCTGGTGCTGCTTCTCAAGTGCCACCCACCTTGTTTTCCTGAGACAGAGCCTCTCATTGAACCTGGAGCTAGACCAGCTTGCCAGTGAGCCCACCAATCCATCCATCCTCCTGATCCATCCATCCATCTTTCTCTGTCCAGAGCTAAGATTATAAGCATGTGTACAAGCATGTGTGCAAGCATGTGTGCAAGCATATGCCTACAAGCCTTGGCTCTTTTATGGGGGCTCTGGGAATTGAACTCGGGTCTTTCATGCTTGAACAGGAAGTACTTTATTAGCTGAGCCATATCCCTAGTCCATCATCCATAATTTCTTCTAAAAGCCTCTTTTAAAAAGTAAACACACCCACAAGACTCATCCTACCACAGAGATACATGCACAACCATGTTTATTGCAGTTCTCTTCACAATAGTAAAGAGCTGGAACTAACCCAAGTGTCCCTCAACCAACGAGTGGATAAAGAAAATGTGGTATGTCTACACAATGGAGTGCTATGCAGCCATAAAGAAAGATGACATCATGAACTTTGCAGGTAAATGGATGGGACTAGAAGCCATTATGTTAAGTAACACAGTCCCAGAAAAACAAAGATATATGGTATCCCTCATTTGTGGATCCTACCACCAAATCTCTATTTGTAAGGCAAATTAAATAATTCTTTTTTTTATTTTCAGACATCATAAATTTGGTATATATGTGGCATGTATATAAGCATATTTTGGAGTGATACAAATTCGAAGTAACAACAACAACAAACAAGACTGGGTCAAAGAACTGACTGAAACAGTAAACTTCGGCCCCAAACAGTAAACTTCTGTACTGAAAATTTTTAAAAAGACTGAGAAAAAGATGAAAGACATATATGGCAGAATGCATGAGCTCTGGCTGGGTGGAGGACAAAGGAGGGGGAATGGATCTAAATTTGAATAAGAAATGTTGTATGAAATGCACAAAACTTCAATGAAAAGTTGGCTTTGTAAAAACAAAAATAGTAAGCACATCTTCCCCAAAACACAAGGAATAAGATCATGATCCACCCAGTCTTACTCAGTGACCCACAGTAAAAGTGAGTCCAGACCCAGACTACTCAGTGAGGGGACAGATAGTTCTACTTTTGCTGAAGTACAGAAGAAAGTATTTCAGCAAATTTAGTCATAAAACTCAACCTGAAAATATTAGAGATCACCCATGGGCAAGATTTGCGTGTTGAACATTAAACTGGTCTGTGACCAGTATTTCAACTTTCTTCAAAGTCCCTTTGTCTGGTTAAGTGAGGGCTAATCAACAGTGACCTCACAGCAGAAGACAGGAGGAAGGCAGGCTGGTGGTGCTCATGAAGAAGACAGGAGGAAGGCAGGCTGGTGGTGCTCATGAAGAAGGCAGGAAGAGGGCAGGCTGGTGGTGCTCATGCAGAAGGTGGGATGAGGGCAGGCTGGTGGTGCTCATGCAGAAGTTGGGATGATGGTAGGCTGGTGGTGCTCATGCAGAAGGCAGGAGGAAGGACAGGCTGGTGGTGCTCATGAAGAAGACAGGAGGAAGGACAGGCTGGTGGTGCTCATGAAGAAGACAGGAGGAAGGACAGGCTGGTGGTGCTCATGAAGAAGACAGGAGGAAGGCAGGCTGGTGGTGCTCATCGAACGCATGACTAGCGATGGAAGGCACATCCTCGGCTTCGTGTCGTTGCATGAAAGAAACGGAAGGAATTGAGTAAGTCCCTGGGCAAGTTTTGCTAGAGTAGGCAGAACCGCAACAATGAAGTGAAGAGCGATTTAATGAAAGAGATAAGTGCTGAGACTGAGGGGAGTGCTCACTATCATGATGGAACAGACCAAAGTGGAATTTTTTTTAAAAATTTTGTTAAAAATTAATAGCTAAATCAAGACTGACTCCAAGAAACTTGCACTAGGCTGGTGTAAACAACATATACACTACGTCCCTCTCATTTTCCCTGGTAAATCTTCAAGTAAGGAACAGTTAGCACAGAAGGAAGCTGACGGGTACAAACTAAAGTCTGTAGCTCTCACAGGATAAACAGAAAAGATGTAAAGTAACACGTGAGCAGGGCAGCCGAGAGAAGTTCAAGAGCATGACGGTAGAGGAGCTACAAATCAGCATGGAAGACTACATGAGCGCTAGAAGGTGACATCGGGGAAATATGCAGATAGGTGGCTTTTGATAAGTCTCATGGAGATAGAGCTAGTAGTGTAAGACTAATAGGAGTCAGAAGGGCATGGTGGTAACGCTTCAGGAAAGAAGACAGGAGGAAGGACAGGCTGGTGGTGCTCATGAAGAAGGCCGGAGGAAGGCAGGCTGGTGGTGCTCATGCAGAAGGCATTCGCCATTAGGTGGCTGTGAATATAAACAAAGCCCCTCTAACTCTCACCCAGCAAAATTTTTCAGGATAGAATCTAAACACCATCTTTCAAAGATGCTTCCTCCCTTGTAGAAGGTGAATTTAAGTAAGTTTATCTCCCCTAACATATGTGATTTGAAAAGCCAGTGGGGTTCTCAGTCTGCAAGCCCCCAAATTTCAATGAATTTTGAGCTGTGAAGCTCTGCAGTAGATTTTAGTCTTGTGCTCCAAACAAGATTTCAGGCTCTGCCTTGTTCTGAAAACTTCCTTTTCCCACCAGCATTACAGCGCTTGCCAAGAGTGACATAACCTTGAAATTATTTGTTACATTTTCCAGTGAACTAACCCAGCTTGTTAAGGAAACGGGCAGGCTGTTCAATTAGCCCAATGTACAATGGAGACTCGATACTCGGCCTTGACTGGTGGGCCCAGAGCAGGCTTGCTTCTGGGAAATTTCTCTTGTTTTAGAAATAAGCACGTATTCTCACTGGGCTGCAGGCTGAGCTCACTTCTAGATGCCCTTAGGAAAGTGTACCACCTTTGTACTACCCAAGAGCTGAAGTATCCCTGGCCTATACAACAACCACACACAACACACACCACACACACAACACACACACACAACACAGCCAGTTGCTCATTTTATCTTTGGAAGCGAGATGGTTGGCATAAATTAAAATCATGCTATGTAACTGATCTGATTTTTTCTGGTTATAAAATAAATTTGCTGAAGAGCAATTGTTAAAATTCTTTAAAGACTCATGAAAAAGCAGGTCACAATCTTGCCGTCACACAATCATTGCAGAAATCTTCAACTGGAAATAATGAGACATGACACACGTGGTTTGGTTCATAGTAATAAACAGAATATTTATAAGGTGATACAACATGTCTTGGCTTCATACAGAGACAAGGTGTTGATACCTGGAAGATGGACACATCTGAGAGAGTTACATGATAGAAAGCCTTCATTTGAAGGTGGCTTGATATGTGTGCACTAGGCACTTTCTGTTTGCTTTTAAAATCTTGTTTTCTGGTTAATTTTAAACTCCGAATAAATAATTTCTAGAATTAGAAAAATTTATCTGAGAATTATTTTAAAAACCATAGGATCTGGGTTTCTGTGTTTCAGATGGTAGAGTTCTGACCTAACTTGCCTGATGCCCTGGGCTCCATCAATGACACTGTAACTAGAAAGCCTGCAATTCCGGCACTCAGGAGGAGAAGGCAGGAGCATCCGAAGAAGTTCAAGGCAATTCTTGTAAACATATTGAGTTCAAAGGGGGGGGGGGCACCCTGGTCTATGTGAGGCCTTGTCTCAAAAAAAAATTCCAGTCCGTCGCCTCAGTTCATGCTTTTTTGATTGGTCGTTTTTTAAAAAAAGTAGGTAAGGGGTTTGTGTATGAGTGTACTGTCCTGCATGCAAGGTTGGGTTGGCACCGAGCCCAGGTGTCATGAAATGGCCTTGGAGGTCAGAATAGGGTGTTGGTTCCCCTGAACTGGAGTTAAGATGGTTTCAGCTGCCGGGAGGTGGGTGCTGGGGAAGAACGCCCGGTCACTAAAGAGCATTCGGTGCTGTTAACTGCTAGGGCATCTCTTCGTCGCAGCCCCCCCATTTCATTCTTATGCGCATCCATCTCATATTGCTTGTCCATATAAGAAACTCCTGCTGTTGGCTTCATGTATATACTTTGTATTGTAAGTATAAAATAATTTGCATTCTTGAACATTTCTGCACAATCTTTTTGTACAAATGGTCTGAGAGTTTCTATTATTTCTAGGACTACATATATTCCCTGGGTAGACTGTAGTTTGTAGGTCCTGAAGAAAGACAAAGCCCACACACTACTTTGTGATTACAAATAATGCCACCAGCAGCCACCATAGCCTTGTATAAATGTTGTTTTGAACATTCAGTGGTATGCATAGAGGACAAATTCCCAGGGGTGGCATTGTCAGGAAAAGAGTGAATTCACTTATAATTTGGATGATATTAACATTTTGCAGCTCAGCTGGAAGTAAGTGTCTGCCTTTTTGTAGTCAGTGTCATTCTATGCTATCAAGTACATAAGCTATCTTTTGTTGTTAAGACACTGTCTTATGGTTTTATTTTGTAGACTATTTCTGTTTCTCATAGTAGCTTACTTTTATGCTCAGTTAAGATAAACTGTGCATGTTTGGGGATGTTTTCTTTCATTTCTGCAGAATTATTTATTCTGAACACTGCCAGTTCTTCCACTGGCCTCTTTCCTCCTTTGACTTTTTCCAGTTCTTATAGAAAGTAACCATTTGCTTTATGATTAGGTTAGCAAAATTAAAAAAAAAAATAGGGGGCTTGGGAGTCCCAACACTAGACCTAAAAGCCAGGCCAGGTAGCCTGCACTGGGACTTCCCAGGCTGAGGATGTAGAGAAAAGTAGAGCCCCAGAGCTCCCCAGAGAGTCATCCTGGCCAATTGGTGAGCCTCAGGCTCAGTGGGAGACCTTGCCTCCAAAAAATAAGATGGAAACAAGTGAGGAAGGCATGTGATACTGACCTTTGGCCTACACATGTGCACACACATTAACATGCACGTACTACGCTGATATAAAGCATTTTACTAGCCTTATTTTTTAGAGATATTTTATTGTTAATTACCATTTACTAATTGGACATATTTACAGATAGAGCATATAATCAATACAATACCAGTATAGAATGATCAGTAGAGGTGATGGACATATTCCTTCCCTCAGATAGATGACATTTCTTTGTGCTGAGAACATTCAAAAATCCCCTCTAAAACAAGCAGGGTGTCTCATGCCTGTAAACCCAGAATTGCGAGGGGGGAACCAGAGGGTTGCTTTGAATTTGAGGCCAGCCTGGGCTACAGAAAGAGTTTCAGGACAGCAGTGGTTGCAATGTGAGACTCTAGGCTGAGGTAACATTTTACTAACTACAAAAGAAATATCTTTATATTTGCAGACAAATATCCCAGACACCACTCAAAAAAAGAAGCTTCTTTTCCTCCAGATGACAACTGTACAGAGTCCCACAACTGGACACACAGACATGGTCTCTAAATTGCTCAGACCCAGGTGACACATCTATAATGCAACCTCTGCACACACCTCTTAACTCTCGTCAAGGAAGCTCCTCCAGAAACTCAAAAGGGCCTGAATGGCCAAACCCTGAAGATTAGGAGTCTACAGAGTGTGATTCCATGGACAGGCTGCCTATATTCAGCTTCACCCACCCAGGGCTCAGGGAACATTTCAGAAGAGGGGGCAGAAAGATTGTAAGAGCCAGGGATGTGTTGTAAGACCAAACAGAAATGAATCCTACAAGCTTCTGGAACCCACTTCATAAGATCCTACTGCATTGGTATCAGGATCCACAAGACCCATGCAAGCTCAGCTGGATAAAAACCCTGCAGAGAACTGCAGAACTGGGCAGCAGAGCCCAACCTTAGCTGAGGAAATATTGGCAGCAGATGGTGGTCAGGTGAGGAAGACCTGGCCTTCTTTCGAGAAGACTCTGGTTGAGTTCAGGGGATGAGCTGGTATTCCAGAGTGAGAGGGGGGAGTAATTTAGTACAAGGGACCCTAGCACAAATGATAGAAGGTATGAACTGGGGGTGGGGGGACTGCAGGAGGGTGCCAAGGGAAAAGTGGCTGTAACGGCTATTAAGACTGGCTGAAAAGTTATGTATGAGACACATAAAAATTTCAAGTAAAAATGTAAAAAAAAAAGAGAAAATAACTAAGAAAGAATGAATGGAAGGAAAGAAGGAAGGAAGAAAGGAAGGAAAGAAGGAAAGAAGGAAGGAAGGAGAAAGACCTTCTGCTGGTCACTGTGAAGTATTTAAATGTTCAGTTATTGTCTGTCGGCTGCAGCTCTCTCACTGTGTTAAAGAGTACTAGAAGCCATTCCTTCCCCCAACTGCCCCCAACGCTCCTCTTTTAGTTTATGTGTAGTGTTGGGTTTTTCTTCCTTTCGTGTTGTTACTGTTTTCTCCATTTTATGTTTTATATCTTGCTTTTTATTTGGCCTATCCCTTATTTTTTGACCTCTAGGATAGCCAAATATATACATCTATTCTCTTTTCTCCTGACAAAACTTAATCTTTTTTACCTAAAGTTTTATAAAAATTTGAGGTATTTCTCCTTCATGAATATCCACTCAAGGGTGTTTGATGATCTATGATGCTATCTTGTTCTGACAACAAACACGGCAACTCTCTAACTTAACACTTAATATTGTGTTTTCTTCCCAGTGGGAATATAATGACACACACTCTCAGTCTGTTTAAGTGTGTAACCACTCACTCTCCCCAACACATGCAGCAAGAGACTTTCTTTGATCCTGAGAACTTGGTACTTTGACAATGCTTTTGCATTGTGGAAATCAATCTCCATATGAATTCCAAATAGAAGTTTGGAAGTTTTATTGGAATATTATTAGAACTGAGAGGTTCTTGTACTAAGTTCACTGAGCA
This sequence comes from Rhizomys pruinosus, assembly GCA_009823505.1. Classification (NCBI taxonomy): domain Eukaryota; kingdom Metazoa; phylum Chordata; class Mammalia; order Rodentia; family Spalacidae; genus Rhizomys; species Rhizomys pruinosus. The sequence continues at coordinate 117,585 of VZQC01014686.1, forward strand.
AGCTGTTGGTGGACATGTGTAAGCATGTCCCCTGTATTTAAAGCAGAGAAACTACAGGACATAAGGATGGCTTTTCTACTGGCTAGGTTAATCATTATGTCACTTTGCTTTCTGTACACAGTGGTACTAACTTGATGCCAGCAGCAATTTGGAGGGGGGCCTTCCCTGGGCAGGGTGGTAGGAGAGTGTGAGAGTTTGTGCTGATGCTTGTGATAATGACCAAACTTTGCTTACTGAGCTCCAGTCACCCATAGTTGGCCTCTGAACAAGTTTTCAGCTCTGCGTGTCAAGGGTGTTTAGAATGTCTCCATCACCGATTTAGCCAACTCTGATAGAAATTCCTGGCCAGTGGATTCAGAGCTAAGCTCCGAGGCTCTTGTTCTTAAAAGGAGAATCACTTCCATGTCCCTATCACATTGCATTTGCATGCTACAGCTCTACTGAGAGGTTTCGGGTACCACCAAGTCCTTGCTCTTTCTTCAAACTCCTACCTGGGAGCTCTCTGGACAGCAAGCACATCTCTGGCTTTGATGAAGTCAGGTTTTCAATGTCAGTCTAAGAAGAGATTTCCTACCATTTCCGTTTCCTATCTTGGGAGGATAATGGGGCCACAAAGAGAGCGATCAGCACTGATGGGAGGACATATTCTGCTTTCTTTTTCTTACATAAAAAACATTTTCATCCTTAAAACATTGTAGTTCTTCATTGAAATTCCTCAGAGGAGGCAAATCACCTCGGGGATATTACAGGTCTCCCTTATCCCCTTAAAACTGCTGACTAATTGTGTGCCCATAGCAAAATCTCATCATGAACTCCCTGAGGCATGTGGAAACCTTACCACCTTCAAACAAAGTCTTCTGCCGTGATTGCTTAGTTAACAAATGTAACTTCAACCCATGCAACTTCAACCCATGCTTTCCTTATTATTTATTTGTTTATTTTTTGCTTTCCCTATTATTTTGAGTGTCATAAGATGACCTTGCTGTTCATTCACTGGCTTGTGAAGTTCCTTGTTTGGTGTGTACTATCTACCCTGCACTGGCCATGTCCCTGTAGGTTCAGATTCTAAGAAGGATTACCATGTACAGCCCCGTGATGTGCTCACATCCAGGGGGTGATAATGCCACAATGCTAAGGTTCCGTGGAGCGGACATTGGATTTGAGAACTGGTACCCAGTTCCAGGGTAGTTGCCTCTACCCTGACACACTGGGACTCCTGACTAATTCTCATATTAACATTCACTTGCCAGGCATATTTTTAAACTTCATATCGTAATTATTACAATTACGGAAAAATGTACAAAGCAAAATATAAAGATGCGTTTATACACGATGTATCAATAAAGATTATATTAAGACAAAAATTTAGTTTCTTTGTTTATAATATTTTTCATGTTTGACAATGGTTTGCTTTTTATTGATTTTTAAGAATTTCATAGAATGCATTTTGATTATATTACAAATCTGTCTTCTCTCTCCTCAAATTACTCCTGCCCTGACACATCATGTGTTCAATTACTTTTTCTTAAGGACTACTGAGTCTAGTTTGTGTTCCACAAATACTCTTGGCTACAGGTCTAGCCATGGAAAGTGGTCAATCTGACAAGCATCACAACCTTAATGAAAACTGACTCTCCTTCTCCCAGCAGCTATCAACTGCTAAGAGTTCCTCTGCTAGAGCTGTGGCTTTGTGCTCCCATCTCAATGCCCTGATGGGATTTTTCCTTCCTTAGGTTGCATGGGTCTTGTGCCTGCTGTCACAAGCACCGTGAGTTCATATGGACAACTGCTCCATTGTGTCCAAAAACATTGTTTCCTTGTTCTCATCTACCACCTGTGGCTCATACAATCTCCTGCCCCTATTTTCCAATGATTTCTGAGCCTTGGAAAGAGGGTGTGATATAATTGCCCCTCTATGGCCGACCACTATGCAGTATTTTATTCTATGTACATTGACCAGTTTTGAGTATCTGTGTAAGTAGCAGTCCAACGCACTAATCTATGAGTATAATTCAAGTCATTATGAGTCAGTTTAATACTATATCCAATTAGGAGAATCAAAGTAACAGGTTCTCCCCTACAGCCTGTGACCAATCTAGTCACTGGTTCTTGGCTGTGGTGTCACTCTGCCACACACAGAGGTGGACACTCAAGCCCCATCCACTGGATTACAGGGAAAAGGTAAGACGCAAGTTGTTCTAAACCATGGGGCCAAAGGCTGACAACCTTTCCATTGCCCACTTGTCTCATCCAGCAACTACACCAGGCAATGCCCTAATGGCACTCCCAGATCTTCCAGACTGCTGCCTGATTGGCACTCTACAGTCTAAGTCCCACGTGGGCACTCACCACACATCACAGCTGGAGACCTGATAGGGTTCCTTCCAGCCCCACACCAGCTTCCCAGGTTGGTGGCCTGATTGGCTGCCATCCAACCCACTGGTCACTACTACACAAGCCTCATGGACTAAGATTACATGCACAAATAATGGCCGGTAGTCCCTGTCTGATGGTAAAAAGGGCTCCTCTTTTTATTCATAGCATTCTGTCTTTATACCCAGAATGATATCATATCTCAGGGCCTGGTTTCAGCCCCATGCCTCAAGTTCCATAACATCACAAGTACTTGTCAATGCCTTTGATCCCAAGGTGTCACAGGCTTGCTAATGCACATGCAAATCCTGCCCAAGGACAGGTTTCAGTGTAAACAGACAAGCAGGTGATTTAGCACAGAAGAAGCCACAGGTGGCCCCCTTTTCCCCTGCACTTGGCCTTGATAACAGTGGCAGGTATGGACTCTATTTTGTGAAATAGGCCTTAATTGCAATCAGAGAGTAATTAAGGTTACTGACATATCATCCTTGCTACTACTACACTAGTACACATATCTTGCCATGCCAGACATTATTGTAGTTCACAGGGTTCAGAGGTGGACAAGAATGATGATTAGTTTTCTCTTCTGGTAGCATACAAAACATCCTCCAACACTAGGAAAACTTTCCAGTAGAGACAAAGCTTCAAGGCCAGTACCAGCTTGATTTCTCTGCTTTATGACTGATGTATATAGTGTCTTCAGTTGAGTTGGTGTTTTTGCAATATTAATTCTACTGATCTACAAGCAGCAAGTGAGGTCTTTCTATCTTCTGTTTATTGGTTACCATCAAATTCTGGAGGGTAACCAAGAGTAATGTCCATCGCCAGTACTTTTTGAGAGTGGATGAGAACCACCCTATCTCAGCCAACAACTCCAAACCTGGGAGTTCGTATTGGCACTGGGGTTTTTACTTGCAGCCTGTGTTGTCTAGTAGGTATACTGTTTCCCTGTTCTAGGGTAACTCCATTTAAACTTTTTTTAAAAATTTGCATGTATATATTTTAAGAAGATTCTACAGTGACAGGTTTTCATACAATTATTTCAAAAGAGCTTTAATGTTAGTTATCTCTCTCCATAGTCCCTCCTATGTCCTGCTCTCTGATTCCCCACTGCAATTACCCTTCCTATTCCATTTCTTCTCTCCCCCTTTATATCACTGCATTCTGTCTTACCTTCATGAAACCCTCTGCCATAGCCTCTTAGTAGCTTTCTCACCCATGGATTTTGCAATTGAAACACATATATCTAAAGATCCAAAGACAACATCCATTTCTGAGAGAGAACATGAGACCCTTGTTTTTATGGGTCTGGATTACCTCACCCAGGATGATTGTTTCCAGTTCTGTACATTATCCGTGAATTTTATGATTTTGTTTTTCTCAACAGCTGAATAAAATTCCATTGCGTAATATGCCACTCTCTCCTTATACTTTCATCAGCTGGTGGATATTTAGGTTTGCAGTTTGTGGCTATTGTGATTAGATCAGTAGTCAACATGGATGAACAGGTATCTCTGTAGTAAAATATAGAGTCCTTTGTGTATATGACCAAATATGGTATAGCTGGGTCTTGTGGTAGATCTATTTCTAGTTTTTGAGGAACTTCCACACTTATTTCCATAGTGGCTGTGTCAGTTTGTACTTCCACCAGCAGTGAATAAGTGTTCCCCTCTCCCCAAATCTTTATTAGTATTTTGGAAGTTAGCTATTCTGACTTAGGTATGAAGAATTCTCAAGGTTCTTTTAATTTGCATTTCCTTGATGGCTAAAGATGTTGAAAGTTTTAAAAAGTATTTCTCAGCCATTTGTGTTTCATTCTTTGGCAACTCTCTGCTTAGATTTTTTGCCCTAATTTTTAATTTGCTGGGGATTTATTTATTTATTTATTTATTTATTTATTTATTTATTTATTTTGGTCTTTTTGAGACAGGGTCTCCCTGTAGCTCTGGCTGTCCTGGAATTCACTTTGTAGACCAGAATGGACTTGAACTCACAGAGATCCACCTTCTTCTGCCTCCCAAGTGTTAGGATTAAAGGGGCGCACCACCATGCCAGGCTATTTATTTATTTTTTGATGTTTAGATTTTTTTTTTACTTCTTTGTACATTATAGACACAAACAATTTATATAGCTGGTAAGGATTTTTTCTCATTCTGCAGGTCTTCTCGTCACTAGAATGATGATGTCTTTTGATGAACAGAAGCTTTTTAGTTTCATGAGGTCCCATTTGTTAGTTGTTATTTTAAGTGCCTGTACTATCCTGTTCAGAAATTCCTTTCCTGTACCCCTAAGTATCAGTGTATTGCCTACTCTTTATCAGATTCAGGATATCAGGTCTTATGCTAAGGTCCTTCACCCGTTTCTGAGTTGAGTTTTGTGCACAGTGAGAAACAGAGATCTACATGTTGCTATCGATTTTGACCTGCACCATTTGTTGAAGGTGCTGTCTTTTTGCCAGTTACATATTTTGGTCCCTTTGTCAAAAATAAGGTGGTTAAAACTGTGTGAACTTATATATGGGTCTTCAAATGAATTCCATTGATCAATAATCTGTTCATATGCCAGTCCCAAACTGTTTCTATTATTATTGGCCCATATTATAATTTGAAAAATCAGAGATGGCAATTCCTCTATCCTGTATTCTTCAGGATTGTTTTGGATATCCTGTTTTTTAATGTGTATTTCCATATGAAAATTGAAAGTAATTTTTCCAATTTCTGGTGGTGGAATTTTGATGCAAATTGATTTGAATATGTAGATTCCTATGGGTAGGATAGTTTTTTTATGCTTTTAGTGATGTTTTCTGTATTTCAGACATCATTTTCTGGTTTAGTTTAGACATATTCCCTTTTCCCTTCCAACCACACCCCAGATCATGCACTCTGCCATAACTGTCCTGCATCTTTCTCTCAGCCTTTTTTATGTTTAGAAATTCACATTTTCCTCCATTAATTTTATATTACTCTAAAATAGGGATACATACTCTCCATCCATATACAGTAATTGCAGAGTCTGAAAGTAAGTGGTGGATTGATTCTAGAGGCCCTTGAGAGACTTACATTATAACAACATAGTTGCTTTCAGATAAACAGAAATATAACAATAATGTTGTTCAGCTTGCCCTTCATCTAGGGATTTAGTGTTAGCACACAAATGAGGGAAACCATTCACCACTTATTTTTCTGGGACTGTGTTACTTCATGTAGCATAATGGCTTCCAATTTCATCCATTTACCTGCAAAGTTCATGATGTCATCTTTCTTTATCATGGGACAGTACTCCATTGTGTAGATGTACCACATTTTTGTCATCAAGTCATCTGTTGAGGGCATTTGGGTTGGTTCCAGCTCTTCACTATTGTGAAGAGAGCTGCAATAAACATGGATATGCATGTATCTTTGTCTTAGGATGAGTCTTATGGGTATATACCCAGGAGTGGTATGACTGGGTCAGGTAGTAGGCTCATTTTGAGTCTTCTTAAAATTTATTTACTTATTTTTATACGTATAAATGTACTGTCTGCATGTAGGTCTGTGTACTTGTGTCTTGCAATGCCACGGAGGTCGGAAGAGGGTGTCTGATTCCCCTGGAACTGGAGTTAAAAATGGTTCTCAGCTGCCATGTGGGTGCTGGGGATCGAACCCAGCTCTTCTGCAAGAGCAGTCAGCACTCTTAACCACTAGGCCATCTCTGCAGCCCAGGCTCATTTTGATTCTTTTTTTTTAAGCCTTTTTCTAGACAGGGTCTCCCTGTAGCCCCAGCTATCCTGGAACTCTCTCTGTAGACCAGGCTGGCCTTGAACTCACAAAGATCTGCCTGCCTCTGCCTCCAGAGTGCTAGGATTAAAGGCGTGTGCCACCAAGTCTTTTAAAGGTTCTCCACACTGCTTTCCACAATGGGTGTACAAGTTTACATTCCCACCAGCAGTGGATGCATGTTCCCCTTTCCCCACAACCTCTCCAGCATCTGTTATCTTTTGTTTTCTTGATCTTTGCTAGTTGTATTGGAGTGAGATGATATCTGAGAGTGGTTTTAATTTGAATTTCCTTAATTATTTAATGATGTTGAACACTTTTTAAGATGTTTCTCAGCCATCTTTAATTCCTCACTGGTGAAGTCTCTGTTCAGTTCTTTATTCCATCTTTTGAGTAGTTCATTTGTTTTCTTCTTTTTTTGTTTTTTTAAGTAGCTTATATATTCT
>VZQC01014686.1:126307-148416 GCA_009823505.1 Rhizomys pruinosus
TTATTTGTTCCCTTTCTTTTTTTTTGATGTGGGCATTTAAGGCTATACATTTCCCTCTCAAGACTGCTTTTAAAGTATCCTACAGGTTTTGTTGTGTTGTATTGTCTTTTTCGTTCAGTTCCATGAACACTTTTATTTCACTCTTTGTTTCTTCCCTGACCCATTCATTATTCAGGATTGTGTTGTTTAGTCTCTATGTGTTCTTGTAGCTAGTTGGGCTTATTCTGGTGTTCATATTGAGCTTTATTGCACTGTGGTCTGATAGAATGCATGGAATAATTTCTATCCTTTTGTATTTGTTGAGGTTTCTTTTATGCCCCAGTGTGTAGTCAGTTTTGGAGAATGTTCCATGAGGTGCTGAGTAAAAAAGTATATTCTCTGGTGTTTAGGTGGAATATTCTGTAGACGTCTGTAAGGTCCATTTGGTGTATTGTATTGTTTGGTTCTGATGTCTCTCTGTTTATTTTTTGTCCTGTTGATCTATCCAAGGGGCTCTGTGGGCTGTTGAAGTCCCCCACTATTAGTGTGTTAGGAATAATCTGTGTCTTGAGGTCCTGCCAGACTAGTGGTTATAAAGTTAGGTGCACCAGAGTTTGATGCATAGACATTTAGGACTGTGAACTCTTCATGGTTCATTGTTCCTTTGACAAGGATGTAATGGTCCTCTTTGTCTCTTCTTATTAATTTTACTTTGAGGTATATTTTGTCTGATATTAGAATAGCCAGTCTGGCTTCTTTCTTGGTACCATTCGCTTGCCAACCCAGACTACTATACTCAGCAAAAATGTCAATTATAGTTGAAGGAGAAAGAAGAATCTTTCATGACATGAACAAGATGAAAGAATACATATCTAAGAAAACAACACTTCAGAAAATCCTCGAAGCAATCCAAAGAACAGAGGAAAGGAGCAACTATCCCTAAGCAATTAAAGAGGGAAAGCAACAAAAGCATAACAGAGTAAATACAAACCTAGACCAAGAATGCAAACAAAAAATAACGTAAAAGGAAGCAACACACATCTCTCAATAATAACCTTAAATACTAATGGCCTAAAGTCCCCAATCAAAAGGGATAGACTGGGAGAATGGATTAGGAAACAGAATCCTTGTATATGCTGTCTATGAGAAACCCATCTCACCCTCAAGGACAGAAACAACCTTAGAGTGAAAGGATAGTAGTTTTACAATATTAATTCTACTGATCTACAAGCAGCAAGGAAGGTCTTTATTCTGTTTCCTTTTTCAACTTTTTCAATATCTTAAAATTTTATTATACATGTCTTTCACTTTCTTTGTTAGATTTATTTCCAGATGGGTTTTTTTGAGGCTATTGTGAATAGGATTGTTTCTTTGATATCTTCCTTAACATTTGTTGTAGATATATACAAGGAGTCTATGGATTTTTCTGTGTTAATTTTGTATCCTACTATATTGCTAAATGTGTTTATCAGCTCTAGGAGTTTTCTGATGGGGTACTGGGGTCTTTTATATATAGAACCATATCATCTGCAAATAAGGATACTTCAACATCTTTCTTTCCTTATTAGACTCCTTTATCTCCTATAATTCTCTTATCACTCTAGTCGGATTTCACGTACTATACTGAAGAATAGAAGGAGTGGACTGCAGGTATATACTTGGTTTGAGCTTAGGTGTGCATGAGCTAACATTTCTGGTCAGCCCTTTCCAGAGGCACAAGTTAGAGTCACAGGATTTCTCTGGCAATGTCCATGAATTGGGATGTGATTGGTCCCTAGCAGGTGATGTCACACTGCCTATATAATGATCTGTAGCATTTGAATAAAGCACCATTTTGTATTTAGATTTACACCCTGCCTGGGTCCATGTATTGTGCTTTCCTGTGCCTGCTTTTTGAATGGCCTGTCCCACTGTGGGCTTACTTCAATGAACATCCTTGTCTCACTCTTAATTTTAGTGGAAACATTTTGAGTTTTCTCAATTTAGCAAGATGTTGGCTTATTATACATTGCCTTTCTGCTTTAATAAAAAATTTTTATTGGTGTTTTGTATATTTCATATATTATTTCTCAGTCCAATTTAGACACATTCCCTTCTCCATGTCCCTCACCCACCCCCACCCTCAGTCCATGCATTCTGCCATACATGTCTTGCATCTTTTTTTCAGTCTTTTAAAGTTTTTCTCTGCAGAGATTCATTGTTTGGGCAGAAGTTAACTGTTTCAGTCAGTTCTTTGACCCAGTCCTTTTCTGTTTAACATTTTTATTGAAGTTATGTGCATTGCATACATCGTTTCTCAGTCTAAACTAGACTCATCTCCCCTTCCATGCCCCCCACTCCACCTGAGTTCATGCACCCTGCCATCCCTGCCCTGTATCTTTTTCTGACTCTTTTCAAAGTTTTTCAAAGCAGTGGATTCCTGTCCTTGGGGGAACTTTACTATTTTATTATACTGCCTTTCTTATGTTGAGATATGTACCTTGTATTCATAGTTTCTCTATGACTTTTATTATGAAGGAAGGGAAGTTGGATTTTGTTAAAAGCCTTTTCTTTATCTAATGAGATAATTATGTAATTTCTGTCCTTGAATCTATTTACATAGTATATTAAATTTATCAATTTATATATGTTGAACCGTGTCTGGGATGAAGCCAGCTTGACTGGGTTGGGTAATCCTTTTGATGTGCTCTTGCATTGAGTTTACAAGTATTTTGTTGAGAATTTCTGCATCAATGTTTATCAGAAAGATTAGCCTAAAATTTTCTTCTTTGTTGGATCCTTGACTGGATTTATTATTAGGGTATAAATACTGGCTTGATGAAAAGAATTTGGAAGTGCTCCTTCATTTTCTATTTTACCAAGGATTTGGAGGATTTATATTTACCAAGGATTAGTATTCTTCTTTGAAACTTGGTTGATTTCTGTACTAAATTGTTCTGGTATTTCACTTTTCTGTTTGGGAGAGTTTTAGGAACTGTTTCAATCTCCTTGTTATTGGTCTATTTACCATATTTATTTCATTTTGGTTTGACTTTCTTTGGTCATACATATCTAAAAATTCATCCATTTATATTAAATTGTCCAGCTTTGTGGGATACATATTGTTAAAGTATATCTTTACAAAGAACCAACTATTCATTTGATTGACTCTTTATATTGTTTTGTTTTATTGTTCGTTTTTATTTCATTAATTTCCAGCTTCATTTTATCTATTTCCATGTATTCCTTCTGGTTTTTGTTTGTTTTTATTTTTCTTTTTATTTATTTATTTATTTTTGTATGTGTATGAGTGTACTGTCTGCATGTACGTTTGTGCACCCATGTCGTGCAATGCTGCAGAGGTCAGAAGAGGGTCTCAGATTCCCCTGGAACTGGAGTTCTCCTGGAACTGGAGTTACAGACGGTTCTTAGCCACCATGGGGGTGCTGGAGATTGAACCCAGGTCCTCTGCAAGAGCAGTCGGTGCTCTTAACCACTAGGCTATCTCTCCAGCCCCTGTTTTTATTTTTCTAAGGATGTCAGTTGCATCATTAAGTTATTGATGTGAGATAATTCTGATTTTTTGATATAGGCAATTAGTGCTATAAATTTTCCTCTTTGGACTTCCCTCACTGTGTACCATAGGTTTTAGTATGTTATGCTTTCATTTACTTTCTTCCTTGATTTCTCACCTGACCCAAGTTTCATTTAGTAATGTGCTGTTTATTTCCCATGAGTTTGTGTATTTTCTGAAGTTCTTCTTGTTGATATAAAGCTTTATTCCTTTATGATAAGATAGAATGCAAAATGTTATTTCAATTTTCCTATATTTGTTGCAACTTGCATTGTGTACTAATATGTGGTCAATTTTGGAGAGAGTTCCATATGCTGCTGAGAAGAATGTTTCTTTGGTGTTTGGGTGAGATGTTCTGTAAATGTCTTTTAGACCCACTGGATTTATGAAGTCTTTTAATTCTAGGATATTTCTACTCAATTTTGTCTAGGTAACTTATTATTAGTGGGAGTGGGGTATTGAAGTCACCCACTGTCACAACATTGGAGTCGATTTGTGGATTTAGATCCAACAGTGTTTCTTTTATGTAGTTGGGTGCTTCTGTGTTTGGTGCATAAATGTTTAGTATTATAATAGCTTCTAGGTGGATTTTTCCATTTTTGAGTATGAAGTATACGTTGTTATCTCTTATGGCTAGTTTTAGTTTGAAGTCTGTTTTGTCAGAAATAGAATAGCTAATATGCCTGTTCCTTGGGTCCATTTGCTTGTATTCCACATTTCCATTCTTTTTTTTGCTAAGTGGTGTCAGTCATTGGTGGTGAAGTGTGTTTCCTAGAGGCAACAGAAAGATGAATGTTGTTTTCTAATCTATTCTGTTAGTCTGTGTCTCTTTAATGGGGAAGTAAGACCATTATTATTAGCAGTTATTGTGGAACAATGTGCATTAATTTCTGCTATTTTATTGTTTTTAAAAATAATTTATTATTTTTACTTTATCATGTATATGATTATATTGCACCCATGTCTAACAATGCTCATGGTGGTCATATAGTGTGGGTCATTTCTATTGTCTGATGTTCCTTTAATCATGCGTGGCTGCAATCCATGTGATATTCTTCCCTCCTAGAACCAGGCGGGCAGTCGTATAGGACTATGAGCTTCAAGGCTGTCTCCTGCCTGCAGGCTGGTAGTCTCTAGGCTTAGTTCTGGCAAGGAGGGGGAAGGGGACCACGAGAAATTTACCCGATGGAAAAAGAGACACAGACTCAGCAGGAGAAGGTCTGGGAGATAGACTCTCTCATTTATTCATGCCAGTATTGTGTTTATATACCAAAAGTTACTGTGCTCTGGGCAAGGAATTGGGGGGAAGGTAGAAGGGAGGGGCAAGCCACCTTGGCTCCTACCGGGAGGCTGCAGAGCTCCTGTTTGTGCAACCAGTAAACTAGAGGTGTGACATTTTGATCAATACCTCAAGGGAAGGGGCCATCTGGTTCTGGCACTTTGCAGAGATAGGGGAGGCAAGAAAACACTGAAATATCCCGACCTTCTGGAGCTATAGATAACTCACAGAGACAACTGAATGCCCACAGAGATATCAGATAACTCTCAGAGGTTCTGTGGGACAGGTTTTACAGGTCCTTGCCTCTAGCCAGGCAAAGTTTCATTCCTACAATAGAGGGCATTGGATCCCCTGGAATTGGAGGCACAAACTGTTGTTAAGCACCAAATGGGTTCTGAGAACTAGACCTAGGTTTCCTGCAAGAGCAAGTATTCTTAACTGTTGAGCCATATCTCCAGCCCCTATTTAATTGTTTTGATGCTGTTCTCTTAGATGTATCTTGATTAGCCATTGAAAAAGTATTTATTCCATGTTCTCTTTGGGATATGTTTGACCTTATCTTTAGACTGAAGTATTCCTTCTAGTCTTCTCTGTAGAACTGGTTTGGTGGTCATAAATTCTTTAAATCTTTTTTTTATCATGAAAAGTTTTTTTTTCTTCTTCAATTATGACTGATAGTTTTACTGGATATAGTACCCTAAGCTGGCATTTGTAGTCTCTAAGAACTTGAAGAATATCAGTCCATGCCCTCTGGCTTTCAGAGTTCCCATTGAAAAGTCAGGTGTTATTTGGATGGAGTTTGCATTTATATGTGATTTGGTTTTTTTTCTTTTTTGAAGCTTTACATATCTTTTCTTTGTTCTATATAATCAGTGTTTGATTATTATGTAACATGGGAGTTTTGCTGATTCTTTCTATATGATATTCTGTATGCCTACTGTACATTAAGAGGCATCAGTTTCCTCAGACTTGAGAAATTTTCTTCTATGATTTGGTTGACATGTGCCTTTACTTAAATTTCTTCTTTTTTTTTCTTTTGAATATTTTTTTATTTTTTTTAAATTTATTGTTTTATCTATTTGTATGAGATTATGTGTCCCCCTCCCAACCCCCCACCCCACCAGATTCACCATTTCAGTCAGTTCTTTGATGCAGTCTTTTCTGTTGTTGGTGTTGTTGTTCTTTCCAATATGTATCACTCCCAACAAGAAATATTTACAACTGTGTTATTAGCATTAGCATCCACAGATGAGGGATACCATTCGTTGTTTTTTTTTTTTTTTTCCTGAGACTGTGTTACTTCACTTAACATAATATCTTCTAGTTTCATCCATTTACCTGCAAAGTTCATGATATTGGTCGTTTTTTACTGCTGCATAGAACTCCATTTTGTAGATGTACCACATTTTCTCTATGCACTCATCAGTTGAGGGGCATTCGGGTTGGTTCCAGCTTTTTGCTATTGTGAACAGAGCTGCAATAAATATACCTGTGCATGTATTTCTGCAGTAAGATGAGTCTTGTGGCTATATACCCAGGAGTGGTATGACTGGGTCAGGTGATATGCTCATTTTAAGTCTTCCAAGGGTTCTCCACACAGCTTTCTATAGTGTCTGTAAAGGTTTACATTCCCAATAACAATGGATGAGTTTTTCCCTTTCCCCACAACCTCTCCAGCACTTGGTATCATTTGTTTTCTTGATCCTAGCCAGTCTTATTGGAGTGAGAAGATATCTTAAAGTGGTTTTAATTTGCATTTCCCTAATTATTAGTGACGTTGAACACTTTTTAAGATGTTTCTCAGCCATCTCTAATTCCTCACTTGTGAAATCTTTGTTCAGCTCTTTGCTCCATTTTTTGACTGATTCATTTCTTTTCTTCTTTGTTTTTTGAGTAGCTTGTATACTCTAGAAATTAATGCTTTGTCAGATGTATCTGCAGTGAAGGTTTCCTCCCACTCTGTGGGTTTTCTCTTCACTTCCTTTNTTTGTCTGATATTAAAATAGCAACACCTGCTTTCTTTTTGGTACCATTTGCTTGGAATATTTTTTTCCACCCCTTCACCTTAAGTTGGTGACTATCCTTGAGATTAAGATGGGTTTCTTGCAGAGAGCATATAGATGTTTTTTTTTTTTTCTAATCCAATCTCCCAGTCTATGTCTTTTGATTGAGGAGTTTAGTCCATTAATATTTAAGGTTATAATTGAAAGATGCATGTTGCTTCCTTTCACCTTATTATCCATTTCCATTATTAGTTTCAGTTTCTACTTCTGCAGTTATGTTTTTATTAGTGTCTCTTTCTAGGTGCTTGGGGATAGTTGCACCTCTCTTCTGTCCTTTGAATTGCATCAAGTATTTTCTGAAGGGTTGGTTTTCTGGACATGTATTTTATCATCTTTTTTATGTCATGGAAGATTTTTCTCTTTCCTTCAACTATAATCGACATTTTTGCTGGGTATAGTAACCTGGGTTGGCATCCATAGTCCTTTAACACTGGGAATGCTTTGCTCCATGTTTTTCTTGCTTTCATGGTTTGCACCCGAGAAGTCAGTTGTAATTTTGATGGGTTTCCCCTTTTATGTGACTTGTTGTTTTTCTCTTATGGCTTTCAGAATTTTGTCTTTGTTTTGGGTGTCTAGCATTTTAACTATGATATGGCACAGGGAGTTTCTTCTCTGATCTTGTCTGTTTGGAGTTCTATGTGTTTCTTGTATTTGTATGGGTTTGTCTTTTTTTCGTTTTGGTAAATTTTCATGTATTATTCTGTTGAAGATCTGACCAATACTATGCTCTTGGGATTCTTCTCCTTCTTCTATTCCTATGATGCGGAGGTTTGATATTTTCATAGTGTCCCATATTTCCTGGTCCACTTTTGTGAATTTTTTATTTTTCATAATCTTTATTTGAGCTTTTTAGTTGCTCTGTGTTATCTTCCATGTCTGATATTCTTTGTTCTGCTTCCTCCATTCTATTTCTGAGGCTTTTTCCATTCCTTTCCTCTTGATTGGATGAGTGTTCTATTTCCTTTTTCATTTTATCCTGTGATTTCTTTAGTATTTCCACTTCCTTTTGGAGCTTCTCAATCTCTTCTTGCTGTTCCTTACTTCTCTGGTTGGCTTCCTTTTACAGTGTTTCCGCTTCCTTCCAGAGGAATTTGTCATTTTCTCCCTCTAGTTCTTTCTGTTGTTTGTCATTCTCTCCCTTTAGTTCTTTCCAAAGTTTGTAATTGTCTCCCTCTAGGTCCTTCTTGAGTTTCATTCTCTCTCCTTAGTTCTCTGACTTGTTCTTTATATGCTTTAATTTCTCTAAATAGGTCTGCAACTGTTCCTCTAAGATCTGTTTCTTTGGTCACCCCCAGGGGGATTCCACTGTAGCAATCTCCTACAGGGTTGGTAGAGCTTGGTGTGGAATTATTTGCACCTTTCCCATGTTGTCCCTTCGTTGTGTCCCTGGCATGTGGGTTTCCCTTTTTATTGCCTGTGTTCTGATGCAAATGACAAATGCCTTTTCACTGTGTTGAAAGCTTGCTTTGCTTGCTTCCTTCAGATGCCTTTTTTCCCTCCTTGTTTATGGAGTGTTGACTTGTCTAGGTTTCAGGCTTTCAATTTTGTTTATATATTGGAAGTGTAATTCATCACTCTTCCCTTTCTGTTCTGAAGGTTCTCCAAAAAATCCACTTGGACACTCTCTCAGCAATTCCAGTTGGGGGGGTATGCCTGACTTTGCCCTCACCCCGGCACTCTGTGCTTCAGGTGGTCCTGGTGAGTCCCTAATCTAACCACTGCACATTCAATTCTCACAGTGGCAACAGGCCCACTTTTAATACCAGCTACAAGGGCGACTCCAGCTGACAGCCACACCAGACAAGGATTGAATAGGCCCACCTTTAATCCCAGCTAGCAGGGTTACTCCACCCCACCAGCCTCACAAGACAAAGATTTAGCTATCCAACAAACCAATGAATCAATTATCCAACAACCCAGGAGTAGATCTATCCTAAAATTTGCCTGGCTGAGGTGCCTCGCTCCTACCTGTGCTTCGGGTGGTCCTGGCAAGTCCCTGATCTAACCACTGTGCACTCAAATTTCTTCTTCTATACCTATGTTTGGTTTATGTATATGTGGTCTTTTTGTATGTGTGTGTGTCTTTTTGAGACAAGGTCTCCCTGGAGCCTCAGGCTGTCCTGTAATTCACTCTGTAGACCAGTCTGACCTTGAACTCACAAAGATCCACCTGCCTCTGTCAGCTCCTGCACATTCTGTTCTTGATTTTTTTTGAAGACTTAAATTTTTATTTGATTGAATGATATAATTCATCTACCTTTTTTTCAAATCTTGATCCATTCTTTTGGTGAGGCGTTCCATAAGTATTTTGTTTCACTGACTCTTTCATTTGAAGTCTTATATCAGTTTGGCTTTTCTCTATAAATTCTATTTCTTTACTAAATTCCATTTCCATATCTTGGATTGTTTGTTTTATTTCATCCAACTCTTTGTGCATTCACAGTCTTCATTCCAGAGTTTAGTCATGTCCTCCTTGAGTGCCTTGAACATATTCATAATTGCAATTTTGGAATCTTTGTCACATACATCAACTAAGTTGCTTTTCTCATGATGCATTGCAATGAAGGTAATAACTTATGGACGAGACACAATGTCTTCATTATTCATGTTGTGTGTTTGTGTGATGGGTCCTAGGCAACTGGAGTTGAATGGTTGGTGGTGTTCTTTGTTTGGACATCTGGTCTCACCTTCATTGGGAGGATGCTTGGCTCTTTGTTGTTATCTTAATTTATCAGGTTGGTTGGACCAACTGACTGGTGCTTATAGTTCAGTCTAGGGGTAATTCTGTGTTAATATGTAAATGGGGATCAGACATATTCTCAGCACAGCTAGGAATCTGTGTACTTCTGAGCTCAGGAGTAACCCATCTTTACAGTTACAACATTCTCACTGCTGATTTTCAGAAGCTGTGAAAAGGCTCACCTCGTTCTAAAGGTGATGGTTGGCAGGGGTGGAGTCACACTGACCACAGGTAGAGGTGGATGGGGTGAACACCAGAATGAAGGGTTCTACTACAAGTCTAGGTTTCAGGATACATCCCATTGCCAGGTGGCAGGGTGGGTGTAGTGGTTGGTAGGGTAGGGAGAGAGGCTCTGGGACTCCCTACCTGGCAGGAGGAAGGATTCTAGGAGCAACTACCTGGATTCTGAGTACCATGAGCCAAGAAATCATATCAGTGAAGAGGGTGGGGAAAATGGCCAAAGGTGTTGGAAGTATCTACCTGTAGTAGGATTGCTGAGCCACATGACCAGAGGACTGGCAGAAGGCAAACTCCGAAAAGGGCTCTGGAAATGTCTATGTAGAGTCCAGGTCACAAGAGCCAAGTTATTCTGGTAAGGCAGAGTGGGGGTGGGAGTTTCTGGGGAGGGCTCTGGAAGTGTCTACCTAAAGTCTGAGTTTCAGGAATCAAGGAGTCTTGCCAGTGTCCACTCATATTTTAAAGACATTATCATACTATTTTTTCTCCTCCTGCTTGGTTAATATTTCTTTTCCAGAGATTCCCAAGCTGCTTGTTCTTTCTCCTGTTTATTTTGTATTTGGCACCTAATGGTTGTGTGTTTCTTTGTACAATGATAGAGACTTTTATTGTTCCCTGGGGGTAGAAATGAAACATGGCTGCAGTTCGGAGGGGCTGAGTATTGTATCAGTCTTGTGAAATGAATTCCATCCCTTCCTGGTTTTAATTCTGGTCCTGTGACTTGGGTAATGTACAACTGAGTCCTTTCTTCCATTGTTGCTGCTGTTAATTTTTAGACATGACATCATGAACTTCTTCCTTTACCAATCATGGCATTGTGATGGTGCTTTGGGGATATTCTTTTACTCTTGTGATTTCTAAGTTGATAAAAACAAGTATCAGCCTTACCTTTGAATGCACAGTACCTTAATGTATGCCTCTAAGCAGTCTATGCTTAATCCTTCAGTTAATATAGTCACAATAATCCTAGTAATCAGTCTCATGATTGACTTCATTTGATGGTTTCAAAATTGAAAGGATAATTTAAATTTTTTCCCGAGTTACAGCAAAAAAGCCCAATTTTAACTCATGTGCATGCAATATAAAAGCAAGCCCAATTTCATAAAAGTATTTTTTAGCCTCAAAAATGTATTAATATAGTCAAAGAGAGAAAATGAGAACAGAACTAAATTTAAAAGTCTGACTCTCAAACTCCTTTCATATTCATGCTAGAAGTATGTCCTTCACCCCATGCACACATAGGCATGTACATCTATATACCAACATGAACTCACATATACCAAATAGATTCAGTGTCTTTCTTATTCTCCATGTAGTATATCTCCAAGACATTTATATGTCAGTACATTGTGTACATATACATACAGATGTGCATACATAGACACATGCACGTTTGCATGCTATTAATACAAGATATGACTGGAATTTGGCTGTTCTTAGTGTCATTGGCATGTCCATATTGCACTGACCACTTGATGCATATGTCTTTGTACTGTTGTATATCTTTCAAGAAATTTGTTCCCATCTACACCACAAGCAATAGTTACAAGTTAATATGTTTTTATAGGTCCTTGACATAATCAACTTTACAACTTGAACAAACTTGAATAGATACATAAATATATGATAGATAGATAGATAGATAGATAGATAGATAGATAGATACACACACAGATACAGGACAGCCATGGAAGTCCTCACTATATGCTGATATTCCTAAGCTCATGAGGGGTGAGAAAGATTTCCTGTAAAGAGTTGGCAGAACACATGAGCAATAGGTCCAGTATTCCTAGGGTGAGACAATGCAGATTTGTCTGCAGTTCAGCAAGCACGTCATTGTGGTAGGGGCTGAACAAGACTGGGGCAGTGTCAAGACTTCTGAGAGGTGAAGGCTATCATCTTGCAACATTGGCTATGCCAGACATTGATGAGTGCTCTGGACAATGATTTAGGAGATGTCCAGTCCTGGAAGTGAAACACTTGATTTAAATTAGTCTCATTTGGCTGCTGTGTTACATACACTGCTGGGGTAAGGTCACCACCTGGTACATCACTGTTATCCACTGATCCAAGAGGACCTGTCATCCGCATCTGCATGCAGGCCTATGTGCTTTCTACTTCCAGTACGCGAAGCCATCCATGAGGATTTGCAGTCTTTGAATTACACATTTTGCTTGCTCTTCAACAATTTTGAAGTCTCAAAAGAGATCACATCTGGAAAAGGAATAATTCTAACTGGAGTTGTTACACAAAAATCATGAGATCGAAGCCAAAGTCAGGTGAGGTGAGGTAGTTTAATTTTACACTAGCAGGACTTACCCACAGATTATTCCATAAAGGAGTCAGCCCCTTGACTAAGTTTTTTTTGGGATTTTATACTCATGTGACAAATGCAAGCAAAGAACAAACAACACATAAGTGGTAATCAAGTAAGTGGTTTACAGATAACATGTGATCACAAAGGCTATATGAATGTAACATCCTGGAGAAACAAAGTCTTCTGTCCTGGGTAAAGATTATAAGAAAGATTTCTATCCTGGGTGACCACAGGGGCAGAGGGGAAGACTCCAGTCTGCCTTTCTCCTCTCTATCTCCTGCCTTAGAGCTTTTCCTGCTCCAAAGTCCTTGATTACCATAACACTGCAAGGTCTTTTGGTAACCCAGTGATGTGTTTTTCCTATTATAGACTGAGCTTTCTATTCTGCTTCCAAGGTAAGCTTGGTCCTTTGTCACTTAGTGGCTTAACCCCTAACATGTTAACTTTGCAATGGGTTTGAGTAAGAGAATATCTTTCTCAATTTCTTTAAAATAAATTGCTATAATTTAACCTTGGGTTAATACATTTAGTTCTGTGTTTAAAGGGAAGACACAGCAGCACTTTCCTGATAGGAGTACTAGCCCAGGGTTCATTTACCTTTTAAGAATAAAACATAGGTTCAATTGGTATTTAACCTGAGTTCCCAGAAAAACTGCTTTGTTGAGGCTGAGAATGTATTATAGCTCAGTTGGTTGATTAGTTGGAGGCTCTGAGTCATATCTCAAATATCCAGGGAAAGAAAGAAAGAAAGAAAGAAAGAAAGAAAGAAAGAAAGAAAGAAAGAAAGAAAGGAAGAAAGAGAGGAGAGAGGAAGAGAGAGGGAGGGAGGAAGAGAGGAGAGAGAGAGAGAGAGAGAGAGAGAGAGAGAGAGAGAGAGAGAGAGAATATGAAGGAACCTGGAGAGATGCTCAGTGGTTAAAACTATTTCTGAACAAGCATGAAGACTGGCACTCTGGTCCCTAGAAGCCACGAAAATGCTCTCTGGGAATAAGCAAGGCATTCTGCTCAGAATTTCAACTTTGGAAAATGAAGACAGGTGTTCTCCAGAGTGAGCTTACTAATGAGACTAACCCTATTGGCCAGCTCTGTGTTGACTGAGAGACTCTGACTCAATAAATAAGATGGAAGGGCCATGGAGGATGATTCCTGACATCAGCCTTAGGCCTTCACATGCACCTGCACATGTTCACATATAGACATGCAGCCATGCAGTCGCACATATGCACACACATGCATTGCACATATATGTCACACATACACATGAAAATAGAAAAAGAGAGAAAGAAGAAAAGCTAATTTGCTGAACGTGGAAACCAATAACCCAGTATTCCATCACATAACTGCAATAATAATCCAGTGTTCCGTCACATAACTGCAATAATAATCCAGTATTCTGTCATATAACTGCAATAATAGTCCAGTGTTCAGTCACATAACTGCATCCTATTGGGCATTTTCTGTGAGCTAATGAAAATGTCTCATACTTGTCTTTTTTTCTGAGGGAGACTCAATGAAACAGAGTAAAATGTCATTTATGAGACACTGGCCTCAACTGTGTATTTTTTGCAGTTGATGGGCACCAGAAGGAAAAAGTCCCTGCGCTCCACACTGTCACCGCAGAGCCCTGACGTTCCCCTCACACCCTGCTCTGCCCTGCTGCACTGGAGCAAGTTCTGTTAGTCACTGGAATAGAGCAGAGAGAGGAGGACCCTTGAAGCCCCAGAAGAGCAAACTTCTCCCTGCCTTCATTTTGGAAATGCTAGCCTTTACTTCAAAGAGAGATTCAAAGTATTTTCTTTACAATATACTGGAAAATATTCTTTAAAGAAATGAATGTGGTTTTCTTTTGCTGTCATTTGTTTTACTATTACAGGGATGGTGCTGAGACCCCATCACGTAACAGGTACTGTAACCATCCAGGCAGGAATAAAGATCCTCCAAGTTGGCTTGCGCCTGTCTCTCCTTTCAGCTCTCAGACTATTGGGACATAGGTACTGGAATTTCCTCTGAAATCTCAAGCTGTGAAGAAGAAGAGACAGAAGCCTGGTGTCAGCCAGAAGGAAGCCTGTCTCCAAAAAGAGATTTCACACTAGCTCTGACAACTTGTCAGAGTACCTTACAGGAAACTGGAGCTGAGACAGTCGTGGTGGGAGGGACCACAGCCTGAGCAGGACTGCTGATCTCTGCATTGCTCTTGTCCTCTAATTAACCCTAACCCCGGTGTCAGGACCCTGAAGATGGAATTGGAGTTAGGGGAATCACTAGACCTCTTTATTTATTCCTCTTACCAATGTGGCCATACGGAATAAACCTCCCTGTGGTGCTGTTCACAAGTACTCATCTTTAATTGGCCTACTGAGGACAGGTTGCTGAGCCTAGCTTGTTAGGGATCTCAGCTTTGGCTCTAACAATCCAGCTAACAGTCCTGAGCTCCCGTAGCCCATAGGTAGCAGCTTTAGCTGTGATTTGAGGATGTAGTCCTAGATGTCCATTTGCCTTTCCATCACTAAGTCATTCGGAACACTATTTCCCTTTGCCTTTCTGTTCCCCAGCTCACTGCCTTGGGGACAGCTCCATCCCACCTGGCAGGCCCCTGCTCCAAGGGCTGCCCTACCCGCCACTTCACAGGCTGTCTGATCCTATGTGAGCCTCACCATCTGCTAAGTGCTACTGAGCTCTGGCTGTCTGGAGGCATCCAGGGTCTCCCTGTAGCCCCAGCTGTCCTGGAATATATATAATTTATTAAATCTTACTTTGAAATAGTAACAGCAACTGAATCACACCAGAGAGGCTGGGAACCCAGTCTTGGCTTAATCTTTAGGGCCGTCTGTCTCCTAAAACCTGGAGAGTTCCTAAAAATCAGCTGGTCCTGAGTAAAGCGTGGGAGCCTAGAAACTGGTTCTGATGTCAGTGAAGGAAACGCAGCAGCAGTAGCAGCAGCAGCAGCAGCAGCAGCAGCAGCAGCAGCAGCAGCAGCAGCAGCAGCAGCAGCAGCAGCAGCAGCAGCAGCATAAATTAACTTTGAGAGAAGGAAGGAGTGCCATCTTGGGTGGGGTTTCCGGGGAGGGGGGCACCCCTGAGGGCCGCTGTTGACTTCCTGCAATAATCTGGCTGGCCGGTTGGTGTGCTCTGAGGTTGTCTTCCACTGGGACCACCAGGAGAACTATGCCATTTCTTGGTCAACATTGGAGATCCCCTGGATGGAGCTGGATTTGCACTGAGGATGGATAGAAAAAATGTGACTCCCGTAGTCAGGAGCTCAGAAGTGAAAATAGCCAGTGTATTACAGAAAATAGTGAAGTATTTAGTAATGAGGGTGAATATGCATCCAAAAAGAGAAAAAAGGACCATTTTGGGAACTTTACAGCTGCTCACAGTTTTTATCATGAAAAAATGTATCTATGAGCATAAAGAAAGCACAAAAGACAGACATGGCTACTGTACTGGGAGAAGCTTTTAACCGACTAGACTTCTTAAGTACAATTCAGGATATTTGAAGGTTCACTTATGTGGTTAAACTGTTGCAGCTGATTGCAAAATCCCAGTTAACTTCATTGAGTGTTGTGGCACAGAAGAATTACTTCAACATTTTGGATAAAATCGTTCACAAGATTCTCGATGACCACCAGAATCCTCGTCTAATCAAAGACCTTCCTCAAGATTTGAGCTCTATACTTTGCATCCTTGTTAGAGGTGTGGGGAAATCACTGTTGCTGGGAAACATCAATATTTGGATTTGCCGCTTAGAAACTGTCCTTAACTGGCTATAACAGCTACAGGATCTTCAGATGACTAAGTAGGTGAACACTGGCCTCACACTCAGCAACCTGCCCTTGCACATGCTGAACACTTACCATTTCTGTTGACACTGCAGCATTCTCTTTTGGAAGGAATACCATCTTGCTTGGTTATTCAAGGACTCAGGACC
Organism: Rhizomys pruinosus; assembly: GCA_009823505.1. Taxonomy (NCBI): domain Eukaryota; kingdom Metazoa; phylum Chordata; class Mammalia; order Rodentia; family Spalacidae; genus Rhizomys; species Rhizomys pruinosus. The sequence goes on from VZQC01014686.1 coordinate 142,404, forward strand.
CCTGTGCTGCCACTGACCCTGACAGCTGCTTCACTCCTGTGTCCCCACAGCACTTCATTGACCTCTTCAAGTTTTAATGGTGTCTTCAGTTCTTATGCCCCTGTCTGCAGTTGTCTCTTGTGTTTTCTGTGCATCCTGTAGTTGGTATAAGTGTCCTCTGATACCATATAATGATAGGGTCAGTGACTGGCAGTATCTTAGGCCCTTGCTTTTTCAGGAAGAACTAGAAAAGATGTGGAAGCTGTTCTGACAGCTGTGCAGTATCATTGAAAGACTGGAAACCCTAAAACCATTTGTAATTCTTTCTCTGAAATTTTTCTAAGGATATAAAATTTACAATTTTGTATATTTATAAATATGGATTAAAAGGTTTTGGATTTTTCAGCCCCACATTCTGTGCTGAACTGACATGAACAGCCAAGAATATGCTTCTTAGTTGTGAAATTATAGTTTCCCATATTACAACAATTGGGATGGAGGACAAAAACAATTGCTCCTTGTAAACACATTCTGCAGAATGTTTATTTTTCTTAAAATGTATTTTCACAACCTCAGTGGATGTGCCCAAGTGACTTCTCTTTGTATACAAGATAAACCTTGGGACATGTTTGACATACTCCATCCTACTATTCTGGATTGGACTGTGAACTGTGTATACTGTCCATAATTCAGCAACACTGGTTCCTGTGTTCCCGGGAACTCCTGTCATAAGGCCATCATGTGTCATTACCTGGGACGTAGGTTTGAAATCAGAGCAGAGCCTCTGCCTAGGAGCCGAAAATATCCTGAGGAGGCCTAAACTTAACTTGTGTAGCAATTACGTCCACAGGCAAAGTAATAAACCATGTTTATTATCTACTGATTCAGCTTCATCAAATTTGCATATAACTGTGGTGTTAAGTCTTTAAAAGATACTGTTTTATTTTTTAAATAATGCATGTGCACTTTAGACAAGAGAGAGAGAGAGAGAGACAGAGAGAGAGAGAGAGAGAAAGAGAGAGAGAGAGAGAGAGAAGGAGCAAAAGGAGAACAATCTTCCTCCTGACCCTTTCTATCTAAACTGCTACCGGAAGGTACGGTCCACATTTGGGATGCGTCTTCCACATCTATTGAAGTAATTAAGGCAATTCCTCAACTGAATCTTCCTCCTCAGGTGATTCTAATTTGTCACAAGTTGACATTAAAAGGAATCATCCTAGATACTTTACTAGGCTTGAAGTCTAACAAGCACTAATTTATTAATTTGACTCTGTAGTTTCTCCAAAAATGTAATAGGAGTCTTTTTTTATCCTGGGTAATACAAAGATTTTTGGGGGTTGCAGAGATGGTTCAGCAGTTAAGAGTGTGTACTGCTGTTTCAGAATACCTGAATTCTGTTCCCAGTCCTCAAGTCTAGCAGCTCACAAGTTCTTGGCCTGTAACTCCAGCTCCAGGGGTTTGGACATCATCTGGCTTCCACCAGTGCCCCTACACACACAGAAACACACACATAAAAATAAAACAAATTCTTACCAAATTTTCACCATTGTTTCCTTATCTCATCCTGGGCCTTCCTTGTATATTGCTCCTCCTGGTGACATATATTAACCAACAAAAGATAAAAGGAGAAAGGAACAACCATATAAAAGGAAAAAGGGGAAAAAAAGAGGAAACATAAGTGCACAGCTGGCTACACTGAGTGGGAAGATCTAAACTGAATCTACAGAGTGACTGCATGAGTGCAGATGTAGAAATACTTATCCCAACTCTTTAATAGTCACAGTCTCTGAATTGATATTTCAGGGCACAATTAAACATTGCATGTGAACACAAGAGTCCAGGAAATTTGGTGGAAATTTCTCAGGAACAGTTGTTCTGTTTGTCTATGTTGGATTGGCACAGAGCTGGCATTATCCTATCACGAGGAAACACTCTGACATTCTCCGTGGAGAGACATAGATGCTGAGAAGTCAGACCCAGAGCAGGATTTTAAGGAGGGAAATTACCTGACATCCCTTTTCTGTCTTATTTGGAAAAGGACCTTTCTGTACATGACTCATGTCTCATAACAAAATACTTTTCTTTTCTTTTTTAGAACGAACTACTTTTCTCCAGGTATTGTAGACCAATAATTAAATCCAGTAGTCATCTTTATTTTTCACAGAGCTTGCCTTTCATTTTTATTTAATCTTTATATTCCATTCACAGTGGAGTATAAAATATTTTCTAGAAAATTCTATTGGTCATTTTAATATCCTTGGGCATCTGACAGTGTTTAGCATAAGAAAAGAAGGAACATTTTGTGAGTATGGCTTTGTATTAATCATTACAAGCATTCAAGCATTTAATTATAACAATTTAAAAATATTTAATTGAGTTATTGTATATTTCATATAATAGAACTTAATCGAATTTAAGCCCCTCCCCCAACCACTCCCTTCTCTGCCTTCCCACCAGATTTCATCAGTTCTGTCATATATGCTAAGTCACATATTGTCAAGCATTTGTGCCCATATACTCCTCCGTACAAGTTCATTCACTGGAGTGTGGTCAACATATCTAAAGTCACTCCCTTACATAAATCTGCTCTCCCTCAGTTGTCAATAGTTCTTGAGCAAGGGTGGGAGCCTCTTGCCCATTTCCCCAGTTCTATGCTGCATTTTTTCCTGATTGAGTCTGCATGACTCTTGTCCTATTCTCACCAATGATGCAAGTTCATACGAACAAGTTTCCAGAAGAGTAAATGCCTGTTTCTTTATGTACATGCATCAATCCTGGCTTTTACAATCTTTCTACCTCCTCTTCCTCAATGGTCCCTGAGCTAGGGGTGGATGAGGTTTAATATAGAGTCCTAGTCAGGGTCACGCACTCTGCAGTCTCTTATTCTATTAAACTTATCCAGCCGTGCCCTTTTGTGTGCATCACACTCTGTGGTATGAGGAGGCTTTGCTGGTGAGGGTTGAGGGATGCACTAGTATTCTCTCCATCCCTGTTCCACCATGAGCCTTAGGTGTAGAGATTCCACTGTACATGTGTCACCTAGGGATGGGCATCTCTCAGACATATATTCTCTTTGTTTTTTTTCTAACTTAGTAAATAAGGGAATTTATTAGGAGTACTTACAAGAGTATGGGTGAGGAGTTACTTACAGGAGCATGGATGACTCAAAGGCAGCTGCATCACGGGAAAGTCTACCCTAGCCTGGGCACTGATTCAAGAATGTCTCTGGGCTGGAGAGATGGCCTAGTGGATAAGAGCGCCGACCGCTCTTACAGAGGACCCAGGTTTGATCCCCAGCACCCACATGGTGGCCAAGAACCATCTGAAACTCCAATTCCAGGAGAACTCCAGTTCCAGGGGAATCCGACACCCTCTTCTGACTTCTGCAGCATTGCACAACACGGGTAAACAGACCTGCATGCAGAGAGTACATTCATACACATACAGATACAAATAAAATTTAAAAAAAGAATGTCTCAATTCTAGAGCTTTGTACATGACTGGAAGACAGCTTGTTCTGTGGGAGGGTCTCTTTTCCCCCACAGTTATTTTATTATTTTTTATTATATTTTAAGGGATTCACAATATAAGAGCACAGTTGTTTTCAGATCACATTGACTTTGCTCAGTTTGCCATACAATTAGGTAATTGGTGTTAGCATCCACTGATGAGTGATAGCATTCCTTGTTTGTTTTTCTGGGACTGTGTTACTTCACTCAGCATGATATCTTCTAGCTCTAGCCATTTACCTGCAAAGCTCTTGATGTCATCTTTCTTTACTGCTGCATAGAACTCCATTGTGTAGATGTACCACATTTTCTCTATCCACTCCTCAGTTGAGGGGCACTTGGGTTTGTTACAGCTCCTAGCTATTGTGAAGAGAGAGCTGAAATAAGCATAGCTGTGCATGTGTCTCTGTGGTAAGATGAGTCCTGTGGGTACATGGCCAGGAGAGGTATGGCTGGGTCAGGTGGCAAGTTCATTCCAAGTCTTCCAAGGGTTCTTCACACTGCTTTCCATAGTGGCAGTACGAGTTTACATTCCCACCAGCAGTGGATGAGTGCTCCCCTTTCCCCACAACCTCTCCAGCACTTAGTATCATTTATTTTCTTGATTCTAGCCAGTTTTATTGGAGTAAGATGATATCTTAAAGTGGTTTTGATTTGCATTTCCTTAATTATTGATGATGTTGAACACTTCTTAAAATGTTTCCCAGCCATCTCTAATTCCTCACTTGTGAAGTCTCTGTTCAGCTCTTTGCTCCATCTATTGAGAGGGTCATTTGTTTTCTTTCTTCTTTGTTTTTTTGAATAGTTTATATATTCTGGAAATCAATGCTTTGTCAGATTTATCTGCAGTGAAGGTTTCCTCCCATTCTGTGGGTTTTCTCTTCACTTCCTTGATTGTTTCCTTTTTTGTACAGAAGCTTTTGAGTTTAATGAGGTCCCATTTGTCAATTGTTGACCTTAATTCTTGTGCAGCTGCTGTCTGATTTAGGAAGTCTTTTCCTATGCCTATGTCTTATAGGCTGCTGCCAACTTTTTGTTCTATCACTTTCAGAGTTTGGGGTTTCACTATGAAATCTTTGATCTGGGGTTGACTTTTGTACAGGGCAAGAGGTAGGGGTTTAATTTCATTCTTCTACAGGTGGTGATCCAGTTTTGCCAACACCACTTGCTGAAGATGCTGTCTTTTATCCATTGTTCTTCTTGACCCCCTTGTCAAATATGAGGTGGCTGAAATTGTATGTGCTCAAGTTTGGATCTTCAGTTTTGTTCCATTGGACAACAGGTCTGTTTTTGTCCCAGTACCAAGCTGTTTTATGACTATGGCCCTGTAGTATAGTTTGAAGTCTGGTATAGAGATCCTCCCTGTATTGCTCTTTTCACTCAGGGTTGTTTTGGCTAATCAGGGTCTTTTGTTTTTCCAAACGAAATTAAGGACTTTTTTCCCCCAAGCCTGTGAAGAAACTCATGGGGATTTTAATTGGGATTGCATTAAATCTATACAAGAGTTTGGGTAGAATGGACATTTTTACTATATAAATTTTCCCAATCCATGAGCATGGTAGGATTTGCATCTTCTGATGTCTTCTTCAATTTCCTTCTTCAAGAGTTTAATTTTTTTGTTTTAGAGATCTTTGGTGTCTTTGATTAGGTTTGTTCCTAGGTATTTTATTGTTTTTGAGGCTATTGTGAAGTGGGAAGATCTCCATGAATTTCTCCTTTAGTTGCTTATTGTGGCTGTAAGAAAAGCCACTGATTTTTTTCCAGGTTGATTTTGTATCCTGCCACTTTACTGAAGCTTTTAATCATTTCTAGGTGTTTTATGGTGGAGTTTTTAGCATCCCTTAAGTAAACAATCATATCATCAGGGTACTTTGTCTTCCTCTTTTCCAATTAGTACTCCTTTAATTTACTCTTCTTGCCTTATTGCCCTAGCAAGTGTTTAAAGCACTATATTGAAGAGGAGTGGTGACAGGGGGCAGCCTTGCCAAGTTCCTACCTTTAAAGGGAATGCTTCTGTAGTTTCCCCATTTAGGATGATATTGGCTGTCAGTTTCCTGTATATGGCTTTGATTACATTGAGAAATAATCCTTCCAATCCAATTCCCTCTAGGACTTTAAGCATGAAGGGATGCTGGATTTTGTCAAAGGCTTTTTCAGCATCAATTGAAAGGATGGTGTGGTTTTTGTCTTTCAGTCCATTTATATGTTTGATGATATTTATTGATTTTCATATGTTGAACCATCCCTGCATCTCTGGTATGAATCCAACTTGGTCATGATGGATGATCTTCTTGATGTGCATCTGTATGTGATTTGCCAGTATCCTGTTTAGAATTTTGGCATCTGTGTTCATTAGGGAAATGGGTCTATAATTCTCCTTTTTGGTTGTATCTTTGCCTGGTTTTGGTAATAGAGAGATGGTGGCTTCATAGAAGGAATTTGGGAGAATTCCCTCTGATTGTATCCTTCTAAACATTTTGAGTAATAATGGTTGTAAGTCTTTTTGAAATGTTTTATAGAATTCT
>VZQC01014686.1:159031-219164 GCA_009823505.1 Rhizomys pruinosus
TATTCCTGTGATGCAGAGGTTTGATCTTTTCATAGTGTCCCACAGTTCCTGGTTGTTCCACTTTTGTGTATTTTAAAAATTTTCGTAATCTTTACTTGAGGTTTTTAGTTGTTCCGTGTTATCATCCAGGTCTGATATTCTTCGTTCTGCCTCTCCATTCTGCTTCTGAGGCTTTTTTCATTCTTTTCCTCTTGATTGGATGAGTGTTTGATTTCCTTTTTCATTTCCTCTTCCGATATCTTTAGTATTTCTACTTCCTTTTGGAGCTTCTTAATCTCTTACTGTAGCTCTTTGCTTTGCTGGTTGGTTTCCATCTTTTTCAACATGGGATCTTTTCAGTGTTTTCACTTCTTTCCAGAGTTTTTCATTCTCTCTCTTTAGGTCCTTCTTGAGTTTTTCATTCTCTTTTCTTAATTCTTTGATTTGCTCTTTATAGTCTTGGACTTCTTTAAATATGTTCACAATTGTACTTCTAATATCTGTGTCCTGGGCCATCCCCAGGGGGATCCCACTGAAGGAATCTTCCACAGGGTTGGTAGAGCTTGGTGTGGAATTATCCTGTATCTTTCCCATGTTGTGCCTTCATCATGTCCCTGGCATGTGGGCTTCTTTTTGCCTGTATTCCAATGTGAATCCCAAATGCCTCTTCACTGTGTTGAAGGCTTGCTTTGCTTGCCTCCTTCAGATGCCTTCATTGTTTGTTTAATTGATTTCTTTTTCTCCTTTTCTCCTTGCTTATGGAGTGTTGACTTGTCTAAGCTTTAGGCTTTCTATTGGAAGTCTAACTTACTCTTCCCTTTCTATTCTGAAGTTTCTCCAAAGAATCCACTTGGACATTCCTTTGGCAATCCCAGTTGGCTGGGGGAGGGGGGTGGGGGGGTTGCTGTTTAGCCCAAGCCCCACTACCTGTGCTTCAGGTGGTCTTGGGAAATCCCTAATCTCAAGACTCACACAAACCCACCTTTTGTACCAGCTGGGAGGACAACTCCACCCCCACAGCCACACAAGCCAATGGAGCCAAACACAATTAAATCAAATCAAACAATCTGCCTGTCTGAAGCACCCAGCTCCTACCTCTGCTTCAGGTGGTCTTGGGAAAACCCCCGTATTCTCTTTGTTTGATCAGTTGTGGAACTCTCTAACAGTCTCCATACATTAAAAAAGCTTCTTTGATAAGTGGGATGATATGATATACTTTTGTGTAAATATAAGGAGCCATATTTAGCATACATTAAGATATTTCATTTGTCTTAGAGATAATACAATGGTAGTGTTTTTTTCTTTTTTAGGATCTATAAACCCTTGAGCCATGTGTATTTGGCTATATTTACACTGCCACCCATGAGTTCCCTCCCATTGAGAGGGCTTTAAGTACAATTAGATAGGTATTGATTACCCCCGAGATAAAAGTGCCCCTACTGCACCAAGTAGAGGTAGTTTTCTGTGCTAGTTTACTATACTTTAGAAAGGGGTGGCACATTGATTGATTGTCTCCCTTAGCAGCTTACACGGAATCCTCTAGAACTATGAGAGCTGGTCTTCAGGGAGAAGGCTTCCAGGTCAGCTCCGACTCCATTGCTCCAAGTCCTGTTTCAAATGTATAGTGACATTTCAGTAATAGGGTCTTAACTCCAAGTTCTGGGAAATAATCAGGAGTGGTGACAACAGCCTGTGTTATCTGCAGAGTCTCTTAGACTACTCTGACTAACAACTTGAATAAAGGTTTCTTCTGTCTGGCACTATGTTCCTTATTATGTACCCTTCAGGTATACAGATGCATTTGTGGAGATATTGTATTTCCAATTTTCAGGGGATTTTTGACTTGATACATTTCCCTGTGTCTTTTTATGCCACCTAAGCTTGCTATTCTCCCTTTCTCTGTCTAACTCCTTCCTCCCTCCCTAGTTCAAGGACTCCCATTTCCCCCATTTTCTCCTTCATAATACCTTTCTCTTATTATCTCTTCTCTCCTGAGCTGCTCTTTCCCCTGTACTCCCATGATTCCTTGCATGTCCTTCTCTCCTTCCTTCCCAGTTGAATACCCCCATGTTCCCACTTCCCTGTTGGTAACATCTGTCTCCTCCTATCTCCCTCTCTCGGGCTCTTTCCTTCCCTTTCCTTCCGTTCTTCCTTTCCATTTTCCTGACTCCTGCTATTGTATCAGATTACATACATACAAAGGATTGGTGCTATGACCCACAAATGAAGGAGAACACTGCTTGCTTTTCTGAATTTGCTTTACTTAGCTTAGTATAACAGTTTCTAGTGTGATGTACTAAGTAATATTAAGCAAAGTCCAGAGATATTAACTTGCATGTTGTAGTAGTTAAGTCCCTGCTATCTCTCCCACTGTGAATGCAGGCATAGGTTCTAGAGTTAACTTTCTGCCCACTCTCAACCATCACCAACTTACTTTTCCTCATGACACGAAGGGACAAAGACAGAAATCAGCATATAATACACTATGTCTAGGTCATAGTCCTGGGCACCGTAGACTTCAACAGTGCCCAGACCTAAATATTACCTGTGGAAGGAATAGGTTTGAAACCTATGCAGAAAGGAGTTCAGTGTCTAGGTCTCCACTTCTTTTTTTACACTTAATCTCATATACCTCAGGCTAGCTTCAAACTCACTCTGAGGATGAACTTCTGACCCTCTTGCTCATGTTGAGATTACAGGTGTGAACTACCATTCCTGATTTATTTGGTGCTAAGGATGGAACTTCATGCACGCTGAACAAGCATTCTATGAGCTGAGCTACATTCCTCATACTCTTGTAAGCCCAACAGCTTACATGTTAAGTAAATTTAATAGAATTTTCCTCAAATTCGTTACCCTTCTAATTTTACATTACCATTAACAAGGTAGAAAGCAAGTAAACTAATTTTTCCTAACAGAACAAGAAGCATTTTGATCAATCATGTCAGAAGAAATAGATTTACTTTCTGCCCAGCATTTCTGGAGACCTGGCAAGAGCATGTTTAGAATTTCAGATGGTAAAAGGTTATCTGATGAGCTCTCAAGAGAGCTAGAAAACATGTCTTGGACACTGAGAAGGTTAGTGCTTGAGACAGGGTGATAAAGAACTGGCTGAAGAGTGTTCAGGACCTGGTGCTTTGTGTACAGTAGAACTCTTTAGCAAAGGGATTAGGTGTTTGGTGAGGCAGGCAGGTAAGGGAAGTGTTGAGAGTGGGGTGTGGTTGCTTACTACAAAAGCCAGGAAGAGAAATCACTCAAAGGTGGCACTTAGGACCAAAAGGGAAGAGAGGCTGGTGAGATGGGTCATCAGGTGAGGATGCTTGCTGCCAAGCCAGATCACATGAGTTCTATCCCTGGGACCCTCATTGTGGAAGGAGAGAAATGACTTGCACATATTATACTGTGATTGCCACATTTGCATGTTGTGTGACGCTATTCTTGTGGAGATGTGAAGAGAAATTGTTCACCCCAAAGAGCGAACTGTTGGCAGACCAAAGTCAGAGTAGCTGCAAATCCCAATTAGTGAACCAATGAGTTTCCTTGGGTTATATTAACAGGAATATGACCAAGAGCTTGCTTCCAGGAGGAGAAATGACTCAAAGACAACTGCAACACAAAAAGCCCGCTCAGCTCACAAAGTTGTAAACTGGGGCTCTACACAGCTGGCAGGCAGCTCTACAGGTCAGAAAATATCAATTCCAGTCAGCTCAGTGGGACCCTGTCTCCCAGGTGCTTAGGCTGGTCTAAGTGTCCTCGGCAGATTTTATTGCTTTTATTAACTTGCAGAGGAGGACTTGTACATAGGTGAGTTTTGAGGAATTCTGGAGACTCCTGAGTTGTTTACCTGCTGTCTCAACAGCCTGCCTTTAGAATTTCCTGAGTCTTAACAAGCCTCCCTTTGACATTCTTGGGTCTTAATAAGCCTGGAGCGTTGGAAGAAATGGTTACAAAGCAGTGCTTATGAACATCCCAGCCACAGCTCAAGCAGATCTGCTGAAGACTCAGGCGGGAAACCTTGGCTGAGTTCTGTCACTTGGTACTAAGGATGCAGATACACATGTGAGCTGTAAAGCAAGACAGCCACTGGGAGTCCAAGAGCCCAGACAAGAACTGAGGTTTCAGAGTGCTGATTAGAACAAGGTCCAGGAGACCCAGACAGCCACCATGAGAGTAGTGCCTAGAATCATCCATACAGGACCACATACACAACCCCACATAGCACAGTGGAAAGCCATTCTCAGGGGAGAGGCGGACGCCAAGCTGAGATCTGTTTGAGCTACCATGTGGGCTTGGCTGGCAAAGCCAGGTTGGCCAGGGCAACCTGGAACCTCCAAGGTGTGTCTGCTGCCCCTGCGTTTCTGTGAAGCAGGACATGGTGCCAAAGATGTGATACTATAGGCTATGTCGTTCTTGCCAAGCTTGCACAAATTCTTGGGTTTGACTCTAAGCGTAAATAGGGCATGATCATCCAAAACTGTAGTCCCAGCATGAAGAGGTGGAGGCATGTGGAAGTAGGAGAATCAGAAGTTCGAGGACATCTTTTGCAGTCCGTTTCATTTATTCCCATTTGGGGCCATGTAAGAAACATTCATGGGAAAGCACAGCATGCAGACACATTGTAGGGTGTGTATCCAAATACAGAATGGCACTTTATTCAAATAAATGGATTAAATAGGTGTGCGACTTCACCTCCCAGGGTCCAATCCCAGATGTATGGGCGTGGCCAGGGAGGTCCCAAGACAATCACTTATGGTTCTGGGAGGTGCTGGCTGGAAATGCTAGCCCATGCATACCTAAACTCAGATTGTATTTGGCTACATGGTGAGTTACAGTCCAGCTTGGGGGCGTTACATGAGACCTTGTTTCAAAAAAAAACAGAACAAAACTTTGCTATCATTTTCCATGTTGGAGTTTAGACTTACTTGAGACTATTACAGAAAATCAGATCAGCAGCCAAAGTCAGAGGAGGAAAGGGAGTTTAATCTTTCCGTAGTGGGACTGACTCAGGGATCATTCCATAAAAGTGTCCTAGTTTGGGGGACTTTTATACTCATAGGAGGAATGGAAGCAAACTGAAAATAATACATATGTGGTAATTAAGTGGTTTACAACAGGTAACTCAGGGTCATAAAAGATACAGGAATATGGCAGACTTGTAAAACAAAGACTTCTATCCAGGGTAACCTCAGGGAGGTTGGAAAGATCCCTGTTTACCTTCCCGTTTTTATTTCTTATCTCAGCATTGCCCTTCCTGCTTCGAAGTTCTTAGCAACCATCTTAAGGGTTTTATTACTATTATATTGCTAGAGCTTTTAGCAACCATCTGATGTGTTTTTCTATTTCTGTTATAAAGTCAATCCCTGCTTTCTTTCTCCTGTTTCTGGATGCAAGCCAAAAACATGTCTTTTGGAGCTAATAATTCTGTGTTTATTTTTAAGCAGGCTCTCCAGTCTGGTTGGGTTCTGCACAGAGGGTAAGCATTAAGAAACCTTGTCAGTTTCTCCAGTGGGTGGGCTCCCTATCTGGGAAAACTCATTGGGAAGGTATTCTGAAGCCTTGTTGGCTGGCCCCCTAATGGGTAGACTACCCAGAACCCAGTAATTTGGAACCCCTAGTGGATGGGTAGGTGAGACAAGGTAAGAGGAACAGAGTCAGTGCCAGTTCTCTAGAGTGTTCCCTGGAGTTGGGACTATGGTGGGCCTGGAGTTTAGAAGGTGGCATTCCCACCTTCTAAACGTTGGGGTGTCAAAAGAATGCAGAGCCATGTCGGGGGGAGGGGCGTCTGAGCCATTGCTGAGTATTTTGGGAGGCTTCTGGAGATTGACCACTCTAATGACATTGCCAAGCTAGAGGCCTTTCTGGGACCGCCCCCCAGTTTTTCAGTCTTAAGATGGTCTGTAGAGGGGAGCCCTGGAACCCCACAGACCTGGTCAGTGGTGCTCCTGAGTCAGGTCCTGTGGATTACCTTGTCTCTCCTGGTTTGATAGATGTTCCGGTGAAGAGACAGGAAGTGACTTCCTTACTCAGAGGTCTGGCTAGCTCTGGAAGGGGAGGTAGTGTGAAGAGCTTTAAAGGGAGTCAGGAAGGATGAGAAGGAGAGTCGAAGAGTGACTGAGTAAAAGGTTGTTCTACTCACTCCTAGGTGCTCAACCTGGGTTTACACAGAGCATCAATATGACCCCAAGACAAGAGGCTGGCTCGCCCTAAGAAACCTCGGGCCTGGTATCAGTGCATAATTGCAATGCTGCTGTGACCTGAATGTTGACTTTTTTCTTATGGATTTGTATAAATTCTTCCTGTCTCATATAGCCATGGCTAGCCTACTATACAGCCAAAGATGACTCTGAACCACTTCATTCTCCAGAGCACTGGAAATACAGGAGTGTGCTGGGGTGCCTGGGATCAAACCCAGGGCCTTGTGCAAGTGAGACTAGTGCTCTACCAATGGAACCACAGTCCCAGCCTTATTTACAAAAATTCTAACCACTAAAGTGATGTTATCAACAGATAGGGCCCTTCAGAAGTGATTAAGTCATGAGGGCTATGCTCTGTTAAATAGGATTATCAGCCTAATAAAGGAAGTGTGCATTCACTGCCTTTTCTCCTGAGATTAGAGTAAGAAGAGTGTTCTGAAGTCAAGTCAGATTTATTCCAGAGATGCAGGGATGGTTCAACATATGTAAATCAATAAATGTCATAAATCATATAAATGGACTCAAAGACAAAACCCAATGATCATCTCAATTGGTGCAGAAAAGGCCTTTGATAAACTTCAATATGCCTTTGTGTTTAAAGTCCTAGAGGGAGTTGGACTGGAGGGAGCATACCTCAACATAACTAAAGTTATATACAACAAATCCACAACCGACATCATTTTAAATGGAGAAAAATTAGAAATATTCCCTTTAAAGTCAAGAGCCCAGCAAGGCTGCCCACTATTTCCACTCCTTTTCAACATAGTACTTGAAACTCTTGCTAGTGCAATAAGACATGAATAGGAAATTAAAGGAGTACTAATTGGAAAAGAGGAGGTTAAACTGTCCCTTTTTTGCAGATGACATGATAGTTTACCTAAGGGATGCCAAAAATTCCACCAGCAAACTCCTAGAAATGATAAACAGTTTCATTAAAGTTGCAGGTTACAAAATTAATGTACAAAAATTATAGACTTTCTGTATGCCAAAAAAAGCAATTGGAGGGGTGCATGGAGACCATCCCATTCATAATGGCCTCAAAAAATACCAGAACAGACCTGATCAAAGACAATTAAAGATCTCTGTAGTGAAAATTTTAAATCTTTGAAAAAGGAGACTCAGGAAGATACTAGAAGGACCTCCCATGCTCATGGATTGGAAGAATTAATATAGTAAACATAACCATCCTACCCAAAGTAATATATAGATTCAAATCAATCCCAATCAAATTCCTTGTGACTTTCTTCACAGAATTAGTAAAAACATCCTAAAATCCATATGGAAACACAAAAAATTCCTGGATAGCCAAAGCTACCATGAGCACAAAGAGTAATGCAGGGGGGAATCTATATACAAGATTTCAAACTATATTACAGAGCTATAGTCATTAAAACAGCATGATACTGGCACAAAAATAGATCTGTATATCAGTGAAACAAAATTGAATATCCAAACTTGAGTACATGCAATTTCAGCCACCTGATAATTGACAAAGGGGCCAAGAAGACACAATGGAGGAAAGACAGCATCTTCAGCAAATGGTGTTGGCATAACTGGATCACCACTTGTAGAAGAATAAAACTAAACCCCTACCTCTCACCATGTATAAAAATCAACTCCAAATGAACCAAAAACCTCAATGTGAAACCTGAAACTCTGAAAATGATAGAAGAAAACGTTGGTAGTAACCTACAAGGCATAGGAGTAGGAAAAGAATTTCATTTTTTTTCTTTCGCGATAGGGCCACCCTTTAAGTTCCAGCTGACCTGGAGCTCACTCTGTAGACCAGGCTAGCCTTGAACTCACAGAGATATGCCTACCTCTGCCTCCTGAGTGCTAGGATTAAAGGCAAGCACCACGGTTCTTAGCTGCCATGTGGGTGCTGGGAATCAAACTGGGGTCCTCTGCAAGAGCAGTCAGTGCTCTTAACCACTGAGCCATCTCTCCAGCCCCAGAAAAGACTTTCTAAATCAGACAGCAGTTGTGCAAACAATAAGGTCAACAATTGACAAATGGGACCTTATTAAACTCAAGAACTTTTGTACAGCAAAAGAAACAAAGAAGTGAAGAGAAACCACAGACTTGGAGGAAACCTTCACCAGTGATACCTCTGATAGAGCATTAACATCCAGAGTGTATAAACTACTCAAAAAACAAAGGAGGAAGAAAACAATTGACCCACTCAAAAGATGGAGTAAAGTGTTCACAGAAACTTTGAAAATGAAGAAGTAAAGATGGCTGAGAAACATCTTAAAAAGTATTGAGCATCGCTAAGAATTAAGGAAATGCTAATTAAAATCATCAAGATTTTATCTTACTCCTAAGACTAGCTATGATCCAGAATACAAAGGATATCAAATTCTGGAGAGGTTGTGGGAAAGGGGAACACTCATCCACTGCTGGTAGGAATGCAAACTCTTGCAACCTTTATGGAAAGCAGTGTGGAGAACTCCTAAGAACCTGAAAATGGGCCTACCACTCAGTGTCCCAGTCACACTCCTGGATATATATGCACAAGACTCATCCTTTCACAAAGATGCATGCACATCGATGTTTATTGCAGCTCTCTTCACAATAGCGAAGAGCTGGAAGCAACTCAAGTGTCCCTCAAGGATGAGTGGATAGAGAAAATGTGGTACATCTACAGGATGGAATTCTAGGCAGCGGTAAAGAAAGATGACATCATCAACATTGCAGGTAAGTGGGTGGAACTCGAAGCCATTATGCTAAGCGAAGTAACACAGTCCCAGAAAAAAACAAGTGACAAATGGTAGCCCTCATCTGTGGATGGTAGCACCAAATCCATAGTTGAAAGGCAAGCTGAGCAAGCCTTATCTGAAGGCAAATGTGCTGTTATAATGTGAATCCCTTAATGGCCTCTAGAATTAACTGACCACTTATTTTCAGAATTTATAACTGTGGTATCTGTGTGGAGGGTATGTATTCATATTTTAGAGTAATATAAAATTAAAGGGAAGAATGTGAACTGCTAAACATATTTTGGAATTAACATACAGTTTATTTTCAGAGGTTATACTTTTGGTATACATGTGACGTATATATAGGCATATTTTGGAGCAACACAAATGGGAGGGAACAACAACAAAAGGACTGGGTCAAAGAACTGACTGAAACAGTTAACTTCTGCCCAAACAATAAACCTGTGCAGAGAAAAACTTTAAAAAGACAGAGAGAAAGATGCAGGACAGGTATAGCAGAATGCATGAACTGGGGTCGGGTGGGGGACATGGAAGGTGTCTAAATTGGACTGATAAATGATGTATGAAATACACAAAACATCAATAAAATATTTGATTTAAAAAAGAAAATTCAAATTAAAACCACTTTAAGATTTCATCTTACCCATGTAAGACTGGCTATGATCAAGAAAACAAATGATACCAAATGCTGAAGAGAGTGTGGAGAAAGGGAAACACTCATCCACTGCTGGTGGGAATGTAAACTTGTGCAACCCCTATGGAAGCAATATGGAGAAATTTCAAAAGTCTAAAAATGAACCTACCATTTGACCCAATCATACCACTCCTGGGTGTATACCCAAAAGACTGATTCTATAGCAGAAATATGTGCACAACCATGTTTATTGCTCCTCTTTTCACAGTAGCAAAGAGCTTGATAAAACCCAAGTGTCCCTCAACTGATCAGTGGATAATGAAAATGTGATACCTCTACACAGTGGAGTTCTACTCAGCAGTAAAGAAAGACATCATGAAATTCGCAAGTAAATGGATGTAGCTAGAATCTGTTTTTCTAAGTGAAGTAACACAGTCTCAGAAAAACAAATGACTTATGTTAGCCCACATTTGTTCATCCTATGGTGACCAGATGCTTATATGTAAGTCAAAGTGAGTAATTGGTCAGTAAAGGTAATATACCATGTTGACTCATATCTCTACAGATACAGCTTGAGGAATATGTCCCTATTTTCCATTTTCCTTAGTTCTAAGATTTATGAGAAAGACTAAATCTCTTTTTTTAAATCAACTTGCTATGTAATTTAGGGAATATAAAGTTATACTTATTTTTACCTGCATGCAAATTTATGGTTAAATTTTGAATCCCTAAATGTGTTTTGGAATTAACCTATAGTTTAGTTCATTTTCAGACGTTGTAAATTTGGTGTATGTCAGACGTTGTAAATTTGGTGTATGTATGTATGGAGTGTAAAAAAAAAAAGCTAAGAGTAGAATCATGAACATCAGAGGCTGGGATAGAAGGGATGTGTGGATGAAACTGAACAACGAATACCAAGTTGTGTTTACATAGAGAATGATGCTTTGATGTATGATTTTTTTTTCAGTAGGATGAATATAGGGTGTAATTTTGCATGCATTTCAAAAGCCCCAAAGAAAGAACTGTGGAAGTTTTAACCACAAGGAAATTACACATGTTTAACAACATAGTCATGTTCAACAGATTTAAGTTTTAAACAATGTATACATGCATGAAACATCATGTGACCCTGTAATATATGCAAATTTATACTAGTATATGTCAGCCAAAATAAATTTAATTAAAAAGTTAAATTTTTCACAGGCTGGTGAGTCCGGAACCTATGTATTAGTACTTCAAAACCTAGGATTATTTTATTAAGTGATATGTGCATTTTATGGCGTGAGCCTTCAGCCTGTCCCTGGCCCCATGCAAGAGATTCCTGCTGACTGTTTGTGGTCTTCTCTGGAACATGACCTTGAGGGAAGAATGTTAGCGAGCTCATTCTCCAAACCTATCCCCCAGGAGAGTGTCTGGAGGTCACAGACGCTGTAATTTTTGGAGTGAATAAATATTATTCTGAAAGTGTCTAGCCCAAAACACAGACTGTTCAAGTCAGCAAGCCAGGAGAGGGGATGAGGTGAAATAAAAGCCAATATGGAGCTGCCAAGTATCTGCTATAGAGTCTATGTCCTGATGTTGGGTATTTCTTTATTATTTGGATGCCTTTATCTTGGAACCCTCAAATCCAGAATCCTCATTGTCAAACATCATGACACAAGGTTTGTAGACTGGGGAGTTAGAAAAGAAGGTATTGTTTACTTAATACTGATTCACATTGAAAGAGATTCTCCTATTCCCCAGTGGCTACTCACTAAGAAAATTACATTATTTCTCTAAGTATCACTTCTATGGGGAAAGAAAGGATCCCAAAATTGGTGGCTAACCCATTTATGTGTCATAAAACATTTGTAGTTGAGTATACAAATGCTATTTCTCCAAGAAAACTCACATATCATTGTTCAAACTTGCACCTATACATATTTTCAGGTGTTTGAAAAAAGAAACTCAGGCTGTGACTTTAGTTCAATGGTGGAGTGCTTACTTAGCATGTACAAGGTCCTGAGCTACTTCAGCCCCTTAAATTACACACAAAACTAAACAAAGAAACCATAATAAGAACATAAAAATAAATATAAAAAGTAAATATTTAAGATGTAAGAAGAAAATACAACTTATAATACATGTTATAAATTTACAGAAAGTTATAAACTTGTAAAATTTACAGGAGCAGATTGTTAATTATCCACTTGAAATTATTTCTCTTAGGTATTCTTTTTATTACAGGTGTCTGATCACCACATCCTATTGGTTTTTGCACTGGGCATGCATCCTGTTCTTGTTTGCTTAACAAGAACCTCATACTGGAAATCTCTAAAGGGGAATTCCATGCTGCAGTTTGAAGACAACATCCTCTAATATCAAGATGTCAGCAGATTCCATTCTGTTGAGGGCTTGCTCTTTAGCACCCAGGCGTTTATCAACACCCAAGATGCCAGTGTCTTTACCTTGGAACTGTCAGTCTTCAAAACCCTGAGGAAGTGGTTTCTGTTCTTTTTTTAATTTTTTTTTCAATTTATTATTTTTTTATGTGTATAAGTATACTGTCTGCATGTAGGTTTGTGCACCTGTGCCACGCATTGCCGCGGAGGTCAGAAGAGGAAGTTGGATTCCCCTGGACCTGGAGTTAAAGATGGTTCTTAGCTGCCATGTGTGTGCTGGGAATCGAACCTAGGTCCTCTGTAAGAGAAGTCATTGCTCTTAACAGCTGAGCCATCTCTCCAGCCCCATGGATTTCTGTTCTTAATCAACCACGCAATCTCAAGTGTTTGTTACAGCACCAAAGGACTCTAAAGATGTGTACAGAATTTAGCCCAGTTAACCACCTCCCGGTTTTATACAGAGGGTCTCCACAAGCTTACAGAAAGAAGAAACACCAACTTATAGAAGGAAGAGTTTCTTTTTGGCTTACAATTCCAGAGGGATCAGGATCCATTATGTGGGGTCCGGGGAAATGGCAGCCCGTGGCATGAATGCCAACTGGAGTCAGAGGCTGAGAGTAGACTGGGAGCCAAAAGCTGAGAGCGCAGGTCTTTAATGGCAAACATGAAGCAGAGAGAATAAACTGGGGAAAGGCTGTGAACACTCAAAGCCTCCCCTCCTTGCTGCACTTCCTCTTATAGGCTCCATGACCTCCTCAACAGCTCCACAAACTAGGGACAAAGTATTGAAATACTTGAGTCTATGGTAGGGTATTGCTTATTCAAACCACCACAACTTTAGTCTGAATACTCTAAATTTTCTGTAGCAGATTAATTTATAATCAGAAGCATGCTATCAATTTAAAAAATCTTTTAAAAGTTCTAATCTTATGTCATTTTATTAGGGAAAAAATATTTTGACCTGGTACATTTAAATGTTCTTACCAAAAGAAGTCATATGTACATAAGTAGGTAGATAGATAGATAGATAGATAGATAGATAGATAGATAGATAGATGATAGCTAGATAGATGTGATAGCTGAATAGAACGCAAGTAGATAGATGACATATGGATAGATTGCTACATGATAGATGGATAAAAAGATTATATATTGAGGGATGATAGCAGGATTGAGGGATAGGTAGATAATAGGTAGATTGATAGTTGATAGATAAATGATAGATGAAAAGATATAAAGCTATCATGTAAATTTATAATTTACTAATGTCGTCAGCATGATATATATCATATAAAGTGTTTATATACACATGCAAACATGCACACACACATACACACACACACACACACACACACACACACACAGGACAACAATCTTAACCACTTCAATCCATCTTTCAGGCTACATCCAATCAGGACGAACCTTGGAACATACAATCTGAGCACACTGTTCCTTGCTTCAGATCAGCCATCCCTGCTGGAGGCAGTCACATGCCAACGGTCTCTGGTACATTTTCCCCCACTTAACCTATTTCCTTTTTTTTTTCCCACTGCCCCTCTGTCTCCCACACACACACACATATGACAGGGAACTGCCATGCTTTAAATTTTTCTGCTCTCCTTCAACCTTAGGTAAACTCCACTTGGCGTACACTGGATTTACAAAGTAACTTTCTAAGGCAGGGGCTGGGGCTCAGCTGGTAGACTGCCTGCCTAGCAAGCAGGAAGCCCTGGGTTCCACACACAACATCACACAACCAGGTTTGTTGGTGCATGGCTGTAATCCCAGCTCTCAAGAACTGGGGAAGGAAGATCTGAAGGTCAAAGTTATCCTTGGCTACACAGAGAGTTCAAGGCCTAGCCTTGGCTACCTGAGACCCTTTCTCAACAAATAAAATAATAATTTTCTTTGTGCTATTGTTTACAAATTAGGAAATGTCACATTAAAACGTGTGTGTGTGTGTGTGTGTGTGTGTGTGTTTAGAAGTTCTTACAATATTGCTCATGGTGTTTGCATTCCCCATGGCCACTGATCCTGGCAGTCCCTGGTCAGCACACGTCCCTTACACATATTCCCTATGCATATGGAAGTCTGTGGCCCTACATGAGAATCATTGATGGAACAAGACGATACAGCTTAATGTTCCCTTTCCAATGAAGGTTTTGGCATCATCTAAGAAAAAGCAAAACTTCGCTTTATCTCTAGATTAAGAAGGAATGAAAATCAACTCTGAGACGCTCCAAGTTTTGTAAACTGAAGCCGATCGATTTATTTGGCCACTCATGTCTGTTCTCTTTTCCCACTGAACACTGCATATTCCTTTTGCTGATCTTCTTTTGATCATCCTGATCCTTCTACCAGACTCAACACTGGTTACCAGGAACTGGAAAGAGCTCGATGAGTTTTGAGTGAAGACAGAGGACAGTGAAAGGCCTTTGTCCCTTTAGATTCTATACCAGGGTAGTGCCCCCAGGTGTGGAGAAGGCTAGTGTGGGACAAGTCAGACATTACCACACAACTCTTTGGCAAAGCCATGGTCTACATGGAGGGCTACATTCCCTACAAAGGAGGAGGGAATTCAATAAATCCTGAAGTGTTGTAATCTCAATCTGCCTTCCTGTATTCATTTTCAACCCAGTAGCTTCTCCTGTTAAAAAGAGCAGGCGAGAATCTCTCCTTCTAAGGGGAAAAGCCCCCATGGACAGCCCAGGAAGGCACAGTGATGCCTCTCTGATGTCACCATGATTTGCATGCCAAAGGGAAGCCTGCAGGCAGAGCAGCCCTCTCTGGGGATTGGTGCGCCCAGAGCTGGAGACTGACAAGTCCCGGTCAGGACACAGCAAAAGGGCTCTGCAAGGACTCCTGGAAGAGGCAGGCTCCCCAGGGCCGACCAGGAGCTCAAGGTCAGGAAGGTTGTGGTTTGCAAAGTCAAAGTAAAGGCACGGAGAAGGAGAAAGATTTCTGCTTGAGGAAAATTAACCTGTGAGTGTGATGAGTCAGAGGAATTAAATGTCTCTGATGGAGCCTCGATTTCCAACTGGTGCAGGGTTATTGTGATTTTAGAATTGTTTTCTTTTCTCCCATAAAGATACACATAAGAGCCAAGTGACAGCTTTCAAAATGAATACATCCGCAGAGAAGCCTGGTGGGGATTATTTACAGCCAGCATTTGTGGGAAAGATATTTGTCAAGAAACCAGCTAATTACATTGGCACCAAAGCAGGTGACCACAGAGGGGAATGCAGATTCGGTTTCCTTTGTAATCCTTCCTCTGGGGGGTTGGGGTTCCTTTCGGTTTGGGTTTAGATGAGTGTGCAGAAAAACCGCTTATCATATTGATTAGTGAAGCAAAGTCTTCCAAAAGTCAGACCAAACGAAGAAACGAGACTGGTCAGATATTTTGGTGCTCTCTGGTACTGATAGTATGACTTCTTTGAGGAATCCAAAAATTAGTGAATGAGACTCAATCGATGTCTGAATAAATGACATAAACTACATTAAAGTTCTTCTGCCAGAATAACCTCTCCAATGATGAACCTTCACAGATGGACGCCTACATACTCACACATATCCTGCCTTTCCCAGGTGTCTCCACACACATGTAGCTCCATTTAGTTGGTATGTTAAATGGCAGATGGCAGCAAAGAGGATGCAGTGGCCTGTACCAGAGCTTCTCAGCACAGGCACTATTGACATTTTCATTTGGAACTTTTTTTTTTTTAATTTGCTGTGGGAGACTGTGTTGGATGGTTATCATGATTCTTGGTCTCTACATATTCGATACCAATAGTTTCCCCATCCCCATCAATGTAAACATTGATGTTTACAATACTCAGGGTTCTCTAGGAAAACAGAATAAATAATGAATATGTATAATAAGGGAGGGATTAATTTGGCTTACATAATGTAGGCTGGGTTTCCCAATAATCGTCTGTACCCTGGAGAGGCTAAGAACTGAAGCCACTTGGCTCGTAAGTCTGGATACCTCCGTAGTTGCTGTCTGCCACTTGAAGGCCCTGAGGATTCCTAGAGAGTTGCTGGTCTTCAGTCCATTTTAGAAAGCTGAAGAAGCTGGCTTCTAAGGGTGACAAGGAGGTCAGTGGCAGCAGCAGAGTAGCTGTTCTTATCGTCAAGGAGGCAAAACAACACTACTTTTCCTACAAGTCTCTTCATATGTGGCCCTTGCACAGTGCTCCCGCTCCTCTTGGGAGGAAGGTTTTTCCTGTTAGTTAGTCTCACTGGAACACTGTCCCAGGCCCACCTGGAGCTCTGTCTCAGGTCATTTCAATCCAATCAAGTTGACAGCCAAGATAAACCATCGCAATGGGAATAAAAGGAAGTCTCTTAGCATTTCCAAAGGGGGTCAAAGTGCAGCCTCCTGGTGAGAGTCACTGGGCTAGACGATTGAATGTCAAATTACCCATAGTGCTGCAGTACTAGACAGTTGCTGTGGACTGACCTCATTCTTTTTTTTTTTTTTAATTTTTTTTTTATTTATTTATTTCTGTATGTGTATGAATGTACTGTCTGCATGCAGGTTTGTGCATCCATGTCGTGCAATGCCGCGGAGGTCAGAAGAGGGTCTCGGATTCCCCTGGAACTGGAGTTCTCCTGGAATTGGAGTTTCAGACGGTTCTCGGCCGCCATGTGGGTGCTGGGGATTGAACCTGGGTCCTCTGTAAGAGCGGTCGGTGCTCTTAACCGCTAGGCTATCTCTCCAGCCCCTGACCTCATTGTTTAGATTCAAGAAGAACTTTGAGAGAATTACTTTTGCAAATGTAGAATCACAAATCATGGTGCTTTCCTTCAGCAATTTATTTGTCTCCTACAGACATAGGAATTGTGTGGTTAGCTGTGTTTTGTTTTGTTTTGTTTCTTTTCCTCAGCAGTGCATAAAACCTAAAGGCAAACATTTTTCTATAAGCCCTTTGGAGAGGACCTAAAGTCAGTTCCCAGCACTCACGTGGTAGCTCACAACTGCGTATAACTCCAGTTCTGTGACATCTGCTGCCCTCTTCTGGCCTCCACAGGATCTTGCACACATAAGGTACACATAAACTCATGAATAAATAAGTCTTTAAAAAATAGCTTTCTTCGATGGCATCATGTTATGGGTGCAGCTCTGCATTTAATGTCTCTTCATCTGAAAAGGCTAACCTCTTTTTTGGTCTTTGCAGTCTAGTAATTTAAAGTGGTCTCCTGCCTGGCATATGGGCTCTTGGGCTTGCTCCGGGGATCACAGAGGAATGGGGTGGGGCTGGATTCAGGGCAGGTGGCAGGTGCTTAATCCATAGTGTACAGTTGATGGGCCTAATTCAAGGGGTCCTGAGTGGCACTGGGGGAGAGCAGGCTACCCCTAGAAGTCAATGTAGGTTTAGCCCTGGAATGGGGTCAGTTTCACGGCACACAGGCAGTACTCCTGATATCAAGTGTGCTTACAAAGTACAGCTCCCACTGGACCACTGGTGGGATCCCTGAGCTGTTCATACTCCTCAGTGCATGGCTGAGATAAACTAGAACTATAACACACATTGCTTCTGGATCCAAGGCTGAGAGCGAGATCTTCTAGCCTGTCCCAGGATCACAGGTAGTCAGGCCTCTGGTGGGGTCCTGTGAGAATGGGCTTGCTTTTAGACTGAAGTTGAGAGAAACTGGAGGTGATTCATAGGATGTTTCAAAGTCCCTAATGGTACCACATTCAGCTCATCAGCCTGTTAAGTTTCTGCAAGATGCTTCTCCCCAGGGAGGGAAAACAGCTCTCTGTTCACAGACTAAACTGAAATTGAAGGCATTTTGAGAATCCTCTGGGAGACAAGCTTTGGGAAACCTGTCTTGGGGAGTCAGGCTGATGTATCTATGGGCAGATGCCCAACTTGGCAAAACAACTCCAAGACTATAGCTGTGTTAGGCAGAAACCACACTGCAGGGTTAGTTCCCAGTGTGTTGTGAAGCCAGGCTGGGAGCCCCCAGTCAGTTCCACCAATGAGTGAGGCTCCCAGGGGCTCTCTATACAGATAAGATTGCTCCCAGATCCCAGCTACAGGGACTGGAACTGAGCACAGACCTCCTTCAGCAATTGTGGGATGGAGAAACACATTTGTACCAAATGCCTTTCTCAGAAAGTTTCTATTCAGACAGAGCTGTGGCAAAGGAGGGCAGAAGTCAGGACTAGCTGTCTGGACACCTGCCATTCCTCTCTCCTGGATCTGCTAGCAGAAGGAGGCTGGCAGGTTATTATGCGACACAGGTAGATGAGGTGAGTCCACTCCCCAGCCACTGTGAAGAACGGCTGGATCACAGACATGGCCCCTTCCAAGTCTCCTACATGAAATAAGGCATCAGACCTCTCCTGGTAGCTCAGACTAGCTAGGTTGCCAGTGGTCCTCTGTGGAGTCAGCTTTCTCCCAGCTTGGGCAAACTGAGGCTACAGCCAAGGCAGGACCATGTAAGGATCTGCTGGTAGCCTGAGTTTCAGGAACCAGGAGTTGTAAGTTGTGAGAACAGTCAAGAGTATGGAAGCTGAGTTCAAGGATACCGTTTGAGGTACCGACAGCAGTGCACCCTTCTTTCCAGACCCAACTGTGCATGCATGGATACATACATACATGCATAAATACATGCATATATACATACATATATACATACATGCATACATACATACATACATATATATATACATCATGCATATATATACATACATGCATACATACATATATGCACACATACATGCATATATACATACACACACACATATATATATATGCATACATATATACATACATGCATGCATACATACCCTCCTGGAATACACACATCTCTGAGGAGAGATCTACTGTGAACTTAACCCCTTCCCCCCATTCTCATTGGCATTCCAGCTCTGTAGAACCTAGTGCTCTGCTAGAATGTATCTTTACGAACAGTGTTCCTATACAGAGTCTGTCCATACTAGCAGGCTGCCCAGGGCAAAGCACCTGAAGTCTTCTATTATTATTATTACTACTACTACTACTACTACTACTACTACTACTACTACAGGGTCTCATGTAAACCAGGGTGGCCTGGAACTTACTGTACTATGTAGCTGAAGGTGAGTTTGAACTCTTGGTCCTTCTGCCTCTACCTCTGCAGTACTGGGATTACAGCATTGCCCATCTGCTTGATTTATACTACACTGGGGATAGAACTCAGGGCCTTGAGCATGCTGTGCAAGCTTTCTACCCACTGAGCTACAACCCTAGCTTAAGGGTTTTCATTCTCTTTTTTTTCATTTCACTTTTCATTTTCGACTTCAGGAGAGGGTTTCTCCTGTCACTTGCTGTTCTAGGAGCTTCTCCCTTGGCGGGCTTGTTCCCTTAGCAGATGGAGACTTTGCATTCTAACACTAGGGTGACTTAGCTGTCTGGTCACCACCCCATTGCTTCAAAGTTCAGTGATGCTTTTCAGCTGGAAGCCAACGTGGCCTGAGGCTCTCAGGTCTAACTTACGCCCACTCTCTGTGAATGCAAGAGCTCTGGTGGCCTCTCTGTCCTGGAAGAGGCATTGGCAATTTGTTCTGCCCTCTTGAATAGAATTACCTATCTCGTAGAAGAGGCAGAGAAAACTTTTTTGTCTGTCCTAAGTATAGGCGATCAGCTGGAGGCATTGTCTTTGAGGAAGAGAATGACCCTCACGAGACTTGAGTCTGTAGATGCCTGGATTCTGAATTTTCCCAGCTTCTAGATATGTGAGGAATAATCTTCTGTTCTTTATAAATTAAAAATCCTTATAAAATTTTAAGCTGTCTGTAATAGTCTAATTAGTCTAATTAGAGTAAAACAAAAATCAATGGACACTGAGGAGTAGGGTGCACATTTTAGGTCTAGCAAATGTTTGCTAGACCAAAAAATGTGGGGGCTGGCAATTGGACTCGGTCAGTAAAGTGTGTGCACAAAGCGAAACTCAAAGCAGTAGGACCTAAGTTCAATCCCCAGAACCTGGGTAATTAGCTGGGTGGGGGTAATCCCAGCACTGGGGAGGTAGAAACAGGAGGATGCTGGGACATCCTGGCCAGCCAGAATAAACTATCTGGTGACTTCTAGTCCAAGTAAGACACTATGTCAAAAAGGAGGGGAGGTTGGGGCTAGAGAGATGGCTCGGTGGTTAAGAGCACTGGCTGCTCTTTCAGAGGACCTGGATTCAATTCCCAGCACTCACATGATAGCTAACAACCACCCCCAACTCCAGTTTCAGGGATCTGATCCTCTTTTCTGACATCTGCAGACATCACATGACAGGGGTGCCCTTACACACATATACTCATACAATGAAATAAAAATAATGAATAAAAAATTTTTTTTGTCTTTTTGAGACAGGGTCTCCCTGTAGCCCCAGCTGTCCTGGAAATCACTCTATAGACCAGGCTGGCCTTGAACTCACAAAGATCCACCTGCATCTGCCTCCCAAGAGCTAGGATTAAAGGCGTGTGCCACCACACCCAGCAGCATAAAGAAAATATTTTTTAAAAAAGGCAAGAGAGGTGGATGGCTCCAGAAGACTGACATCTGAAGTTCTCCTCTGGCTTGCACATGGACCTGGACATATGGACCTGGACACACTTGAACATGTGTGCCCAGGTACTCAGACACACACACACACACACACACACAGCGCCCAAATACCTAAAATACCTAAAGATGTAGACACAGCTTTGAGTCAAGGCTGGAAGGGTTGGCAGGTATGTGCTAGTGAAATCTTGCAGTGCTGTGAAAAGATCTGTAACAGGAGTGTGATGCGGGTACAGAAGAAACAGGGCTATGAGAAAGCCTCAGCCTTAAATAAGAACTGGACTGACTCCGTGAGTGGTGTGCAGGACTACGAGAGGGAAGAGCCTTTTTGGTTAACTTGCTGATGGAAATACAGAACCCGCCATTACAAGCTGGAAGGAAGTGGGTGCGTGGTGCAGAGCAGTAAACAACTTGACCGAACTGTGTTCATGATCTGGTACTTTGCAGACTGGAACACTACTGTGTGAAGAGACAGGACTTTCTAGGCCAAGTGTGCAGAGGGTGGGGCACGGCTTCTGTTAGCCAGTCGTTGCAAACTGGGAGAGAAGAGAAAGCTGAAAATGGAATTTGTTTTCCAAACAGAAGCAAAACTAGGACTGGAACGTTCTCAGTTGGCCCCATTGTAAAGAATGAAGCAGTGTCTTCTGGAGAGGTCTCCAAGGGTGAGGTCATGCAGCCCGGCTTAGTGAGCAGACAGTGTGGGAGGGCAGAACTCCTGCCATTCCACAAGACCATGGAGGAAGGACTTGGAAGGCATATTGGAGAGCTCTGCAGCTGCCTGTTCAGGAAGTCCACAGGACTGGGTTCCTATGGACAGGGTGGAGTTCCTAAGGACAGCATCCCTGGATGTAGAGGACACAGGCAACGGGGGATGCTTCCACTTCAAGGGAACCCCAGAAAGCCTCGGGGACCCAGGCAATGCAAGGCCCTCACAGAGTTGTGCCCAGTGAGATGATAAGGGCAATGTTACTGTAAAGAGCCTTCATAGGAACAATCGCTGCCTCTCCATAACCTACAGAGTGTCTCCAGTGCAGCTAAACTGTGAGCTTGACACTGTGGCTACATCCAGAGAAGCCACCAGGATGAGGCAGTCTGGAGCCTAAGGCCCCACATCTGCACCCTGCATTCCATGGACAGTGCATGAAATCCAATAAGAGTATTTCCAAACCTAATACCACTCATTCCGTTAAGTTCTGTTTGTTTATTGAGCTAGGACCTCATGTAGCCCAGGCTGGCTTCAAACACACTCTGTAGCTTAGGATGACCTCCAACTCCTGATCTTCTTCTTTCCATCTCCCCACTGTTGAGATTATGCCATGCCCAATTTAAAGAGTTCTGGCCGGGGGGGGGGGGACGGGGGGGTGGCGCAGGTGTTGGAACCAAGGGCTTCATGAATGGTAAGTGAGAAATACGCCAAGAGCTTCCCCTTGTTTTGTACCCTGCTTCTCCATTTTGGAATGGGACTGCCCCACACCTGGCCTGTCCCTTGTGCATTTAAAAGCATGAAACTTGTTTATAGCTTGAGGGAAACCTGCCTCTAGATGACTCAGACCTTAGTCTCATCCAGTTAAGACTGAGGTGATAGAATCTTTGACTATAGACTTATAGACTTTAGGTTGGAAGCTGGAAGTAGTTAAGAATTTAGGGACTAAGGATGGATCATTGCATAGGAGAGAGGAATGTGAATTTGGGGAGGCCACAGTAGAATGATAGAATGAATATGAGTGGACCCCTAAGATTTATAGGTAGGAATTCTTCCCCGAAGGCATGGTATTAGAAGTGGGACTGTACAGTAGATAGGTCTGTGTTATCTGCTTTTCTTATTCCTATAATAAAATGCCTGAAAAACGAAACTTAAGGGAGGAAGGGTTTATTTTGGCACAGGAAACCGCCCATTGTATCAGGGCAGTCACAGCCACAGCGGCTGGAGCTGGGCTGGAGCCACCGGCGACCTCAGTGGGGAAACTGAGAGCACGCATGCTGATGCTCTATTGATTCCTCTTCTTTATTCGGCCCAGGACCGGCTGCAGGCCATGGACTCTTCAGGCCATATCTAAACCTCTCTGGAAATGTTCTCATAGACATACCCAGAGGTGCGTTTCCGTGGTGATTCTAAATCTAGTCAAATTGATAGTCACGATTAACCTGCCCTGGCTCCTAAGGGCTCAGTGATCATGGATAGGATTAGTGCTCTTGAACAGAGGCCCAGAGGACCTCTTTCATTTGTGACATGTAGCTCAGAGCAGGAGAAGAGCTGTCTGTAAGGAAGGCAACCCTTCCAGATGTGGGATCTGCTGGCACTTTGATCTTCACAGATACTTTCTTCAAACTGTTCTCAGCGGCCTTCTGTTGCTTATGAGTTACCCAGGTAGTCTGTTATCATTGTCTTAAATCTACTAAGAAATCTGTGTGTTTAGCTGAGCACAACATGATGGTATTAGGGGAAAACATAAGAGAATAAGCTGAGACACAGACATTTCTGTAACTTCTTCTATTCTGCAAGTCGGGTGTGAGTGATGATGTTCTCTAGCTGCTCACTGTTCAGGACCAATGTCCTCTCCCAGTGACCTAGAAACCCATTGTAAAAGGGTTAAAATTGGGGTTGGTAGGTGGCTCAGTAGGAAAGTGTCTACTATAGAAACATAAGGTTCTGAGTTCAGATCTCCCACTTTAGAAAGAAACGAAGAGAAGTGCGGCAGCATGCCTCTGTCATCTCAGTGCTGGGAGCTAGAGCAGGAGGAGTCTGGGGTCCAGATCTAGCCAGTTGGAGAGCTTCAGGTACAGGACAAACCTTGCTTCAAACAGTAAAGCAGAGAATGACAGAGGAAGATCCTTGACCGCAGCCTGTAGTCTGCACATGAATGATTGAACACACAAAGATACAACACACACACACACACACACACACACACACACACACACACAAGGTTTAAAGTTTAACAAGCAAGTGACCCAGTTTTCTGTTTATTTGGTCTTTTTTTTCAATATGTATTTTTATGGAATTTTTGTTCATCTCATACAATATATCTTAATCATATTTAGATCCCTTCTTCTGTATGCAGCCCTCCGTATAGCCTGCCTGCCAGATTTCATGCATTCTGTCATATATGTTAAGGCCTATCAAGTTTGTGTTTCAAGATGCCTCTCAGTGTGAGCCCATCCACTGGAGCCTGGTCAGCCTATCTACCTAGTGTCATTCCCTTAAAGAAGATCAAGTCTCCCTCACCCAGCTCTGACCGCTGCCAAAAGTTCCTTGAGGTCTCCTGCCCATTTCCCCAGTTCCATGCTGGATTTTTGTCTGACCGCATTGGCTTGCATCTTGTGCATGCTGACACCATTGAGTAGGTTCATATGAACAAGCTCCAAGAAGCCTAGAAGGTTCTGTTTCCTTATGGTCATGCACCACCACTGGCTCTTACAATCTTTCTGCCTCCTCTTCCACGGTGTCTGTTAGCCTTGGGTGAGTGACTTAGTTTTAAAATAAGGAGATAAGAGCGCCGACTGCTCTTACAGAGGACCCGGGTTCGATCCCCAGCACCCACATGGCTGCTGAGAACCGTCTGAAGCTCCAATTCCAGGAGAACTCCAGTTCCAGAGGAATCTGAGACCCTCTTCTGAACTCCACGGCATTGCATGACACGGGTGCACAGACTTGCATGCAGACAGTACATTCATACACATACAGAAATAAATAAAATTAATAATAAAAAAATTTAAAAAAATAAGGAGATAAAAATCTTGGACTCTGAAAAGCATTTCTCACTGGATTTCCACTGGTTCCCAGGTTCTGCCTTGTTACCAGTGGTTTCTGTGAATAATCATGACTTCCAGCTCAGCAGCAACACCCAGGTCAGGTAGTGGTCATCTGATTCAGGGGCAGCACAGCACACTGTTTTTTACCTTCAGAGGCTGCCTCCTTCCTATAAGGAAACCAAAAGCTCAGTGTCACCCATCACACATTAGCTGAAACCTTGGACCAAGGCTATTTGAAAATGTTCAAGATTTCAAAGGAAACCAAACAAATCAACTTTTTGACTGGCTCACTAAGGCTGCCTTGACAGATAGCAGCAACTGGCTCCATATGGTTTCCAGCCAGAAACCTTCTTCCAAATCTGGAATTTCTCATCTTGGATATATTCTATAACCTTTCCCAACTTTTTTTCTTCAAGTGGAAATTGAGAATTTAAAAAGATAATTAAAACAAAATATGCTAGACAAATGTTTGTCTGACGTATCTGTAGTGAGCAAAAATTAAAATATAAACACTTAGCTCAGGGTCTGGAAGGATGGCTCAGTCAGTAAAGTGCTTGCTGCATAAACACAAAGAAGTCAGTTTGATCCCCATGAAAGCTCTACATGGTGGTACATGCCTGTGATTCCAGAGCTGAGGAGGTAGATGGGAGGACCCTTGGAGCCTGCTGGGTTCAGTAAGAGCACCTTTCTCAAAAAGTAAGGTGGAGAGGTACATAAAAAGACACATGATACTGACCTGCAGCCTCCCCATGGATGCACACACAGGTACATATGTGTACAAGGACACAGGCATGTGAACATGTGTATATGCATATACCACATACAACTCCACAGTGACCAAATGATAACTTGATTAAGCAGGGGATCTTTTTTTATGTGCATAAGCCTGCTAGTCAGTGGTCAGATTGTACTGGAACATGAAACTGTACTTCATTACATTTAGAGGAACTTGTTGGCAGCCATACTATGAAGTATTTAGAAAATACCTACCACCAAGTAGGGTTTGCTTTTTAGCATTTTCAAGAACATGATTTGTTAATATTATTTTGGAAGAGAATAAACTTTTGCAAGACAGAGCTGTGAGGAACCAAAGTCAGTGGGATAACTCACTGGCTCTTGGATTCTTTTGCTTTTTTATGAAACACGTATGGGTGGTAGATGGTTAGAACACTGAGCCTCGGAAAGAGCAAGAACAGAGAGCCTCTGCAGGACTTAGCAATATGATACGATGGCGTTTGCCTTAGCGATCGCACAATGGTTCCCTGGGTAAAGGCACTTGCTGTGCAAGCCTAGTAACCTAATCCCAAGAACCACTCCTCAAAGTTGTCCTCTGACCAACACACACACACACACACACACACACACACACACACACACCACATTTTTTTCTGCATTGCAGTGAAACATTCATTAACCAGGTTGGAAACCTTCATGTGGTGACAAAATTTCCAAAATGTTAGTTGAGTTCACATTTTTTTTTTAATTTTATTTATTTCTGTATGTGTATGAATGTACTGTCTGCATGCAAGTCTGTGCACCCGTGTCGTGCAATGCCGCGGAGGTCAGAAGAGGGTCTCGGACTCCCCTGGAACTGGAGTTCTCCTGGAATTGGAGTCTCGGACGGCTCTCGGCCGCCATGTGGGTGCTGGGGATCGAACCCGGGTCCTCTGCAAGAGCGGTCGGTGCTCTTAACCACTAGGCCATCTCTCCAGTCCTCAGAGTTCACATTTTTTAAAGTGAGCCTTGTGTAAAAAAATAATGACTTTCAGTGTATATGCAGTTTAAGTATATAACTGAATTTATTTCATTGCATGTGCATTACCTAGTCCATCTTGTATTTATTCCTTAAGACTTTGTGAATTGAGATGAAAAAGATCTTGGTATGTAAGAAAGAGCTTACAGTATCATCTGGATGAGTGTCTGATGGACAATTTCAATGAATGATGGGAGGGTAGGGACTGAAGGTGAACTAAGGCGGCAAAGAAAACAATGCACTTCTCTCGCCTGGCAGGGGGACCACAAAGTGGAGTAGGGATATAGCAACAGGCTTCTCAAGCAAAAAGATGCCTGAGTGTGACAAGGAAGAAAAGTCTGCAGGAAAGGTGTTAAGGTGACATCATTTGAGTTGCACAACTGTAGTACATCAGGAAAGAAAGCAGCAAAAGATTATCAGAAGCACAAAATCCAATGTGAAAATGTTTCAGAAACCAAAAGATGGCAAATTCCTTCTTAGCAAATATGTGGCAGTTGGAATGAAAAATGTCCCTTGGAGGCTCAAGTATTTGCACTCTTGGTGTATGGTTCCCAATGGGTGGCGCTGTTTACAAGGAGGTCATGGGAGCCTTGCTGGAGAAACTATGTCACTGGGGGTGGGCTTTGAGGGCGGGCACACAGCCTTGCTCCACTTCCTGTTTGCTCTCTCTACTTCTTCAGCTGGCTTGACACCCCCTGCCATTATGGACTCTCCCTCTGGAACTATAAGTCAAATAAACTCTTCTGTAAGTTGCTGTGGTCATGGTGTTTTATGACAGCAACAGAAAAATAACCAATACAAATCAGAACCTGGAACAATTCAAATATCCACGATCAGGCGAATGCATGAATGCATTGTGCTGAATCTCCTCAGTGGATGGGACTCAGCAGGAAAATGAGTCACTATGAAACATGAAATAACAGCAGAGTCTGAACCGTTCCAGTGAACAAATAGACACAAGAGATGGCACACACATGGAGGCATTCTGCGAGTGGAGCTATAGCTGTGCTTGCACAGGAGGGTGGTAGCTGGGGCGTAAGCGAGAGGAAGAAGGTGAGGTGCAGGGGAGACCACTGGTGCCGGTAGACATTTGCTGCATTTGATTATCTTGGTGGTTTCTTACACCCAAACCCATAAATCCCACCTGAAATGGGTAGTTTATTATTTACCAATTATGCTTTCATAAAGCTTTAAAAAAGTTTCCAAATAATAATGATGAGTAGAATGATTTAAGCATGGAAAAGGTCTGGCCAGGCTTATGTTTAGCCATTGATTATGTAGCCTTGGTTTCAGGGTTGAAGGATGGAGACTGGATGAATACAGACAGTAATAATTTTTTTTCATTTATGTTGATATCAAGAAATGCAATGTTCCTTGTCTTTATTATGTATTACCTGTCTGACAACTGCAGACAAGTTTTTAGATTTTTATTCATTTATTTTATTTATTATATGTGTAAATGTTTGTGTGTGTAAATATGTGTGGAGATGAACATGTGAATGCATATATGCCAGAGGCCAGAGGTTAATATCAGCTGTTTTATTTACTTCCTTTCCACTTGGTTTTTTGAGACAGGGTCTCTCACAGAAACTTGAGCCTGAGGATCTAACTAGAGTGTCAGTCAGCTCAAGGGAACCTCCTTTCTCTTCTTTCTCAGAGCTGAGATTGCTAAAGTGTGATGCTGCCCCAATTTGGGGAGTGCTGGGAATTAAACCCAGGTTTAAGTGTTTGTACTAAAGCACTTTACTGACTGGGTCATTTCTCAGCACATTAAAAAGTTATTGAATTTTTGCAATTTTCATACAATATAATTTGATGGTATTTAGAGCCTCTCCCCAGTACCCCCTGCCCCCCGATCCATCTACCAGCAAGGGGATTACAAGCATGCACTAATGCACCACACTGCCTGGCTTTTCTACACAGGTTCTGGGGATCGAACTTGGATCCTCCCACTTGATCAGCAAGCACTTTACTACCAGAACCATTTTCCTAGCCACAATCCCCAAAACTTTCTTTAGGAGATGATACATGCATTCAAGACTTACTGAGAGCACCTGACTTAGCCTCTGAGCTAAGAAACGTAAGCAACCTAAGTGTCCTCAACTGACAAGTGGGTGATGAAAACGTGGTTCATTTACACAACGGAGCTCTGCTCAGCAGTAAAGAAAGATGACATGAAATTTCCAGGTAAATGGATGGACCTAAAAACTTATACAAAGTGAAACAACAGACTCAGAAAATCAAACAATGTATGCTCTTCCTCAGTTGTGGATCTTACCACCAAATCCTTATATGTGACTTGATAAGACTTAACATAGATGACAGAATGCATGAAATCTGGTGGAGGGATGCTATGGGAAGATCCGAATGGGAGAGGAGTTATAGAACTGGGAAATAAATAGATAAATATTTAAAGGAATAATATAATAATAAACAAATTGGTCATGCAAACATTTAATGAAAGGGGATGTTAAGGCATTTCGTATTATCTTCTGTGGATCAATGAAGCAAGTATGACCCAAAAAGGAAAACTGTCCTATCATCAGCAAACTCTAGCAGACCTGAGCTCGGGCATTAACATTCTGTTGTCTTCTCCCAGTCAGTCCTCAAGGCTTGGCTCAGAGCAGGGATGGTGCCAAGCTCTATATAGGACAGCAGGATGGTTAGAACCCCAGATGCCGCCCCCATTCCTGCAAACAGAAATGCTGCCTGCATATTCAGTGGTAACCCTTTTGTTCTCAGGAATGTCAAACTATGAGGAATGTAAATCTTCACAGATGCCTTTTCCTCAAAGCATACACGCTCTTGCACACACACTTTTGCGCATTTCTGTGCACAGATGGAGTTCACCACCAGTACCAGCTTAGTTTCTTCTTACTTTTCATGATGAAGTGTGCTCTGTGTTCACTTTACTAACTGTTACAACAATGTATTTTGTCTTTGAGTATATAAGAAGTTAGAGTTATGAACACTTGGCTGTTTAATGACTTTATTCTATGTTTCATGATGTTTATTACAAATTGTATTTGTTACTTTTCTGTTGCTGTGATAAATAGCCATGACCAAGGTTGCTTACAGAAGGAAACTTTGGCTTACAGCTCCAGTTGTGCTGGGGAGACATGGCGGAAGAAAGCTGAGAGCTCCCGTCTTCAAGCAGGCACAGGAAGCAGAGGGAACAAACTCAAAGTAGAGCAAGCCTATGCACTTTCAAAGCCTACCTCCAGTAATTAGCTTCCTCCAGCTAGGTGCCCTCTCCTAAACCTCCCCAAACGTTGAGACCAGCTGAGCAGGTATTCAGCTCCTTGAGCCTGTGAGGACACTGTGGGGACACTGCTCATCCAAACCACCACATAGATTCTTACAGAATCTCTCATCTTTTATTTATGTAAATAAGAGAGAAGTGTGGATGCTTCATGGAAATCTGAGTGGTGTTGTCAAATCTTTTAACACTACAATGATTTAGGAAAAAAATATAGTTTATTTTCATTTGTATATAATTCCCTCTATAAAATACCATGTACACACACACACACACACACACACACACACACATACAGAGTACAATCAAGGCCCTACACAAGGAAAACTTGCTACATTGGTTTTATACTACCAGCCTTCTCATAGAGGTTTTTAAGGATTGGTTTCTGATAATACCCAATATTGAGGAAAAAAAAAATAAAAGCTAGATTTTAAGTTAGATTTTTTTCCCTATGGAAATGGAGATGATTTTTAATTCTCTTCTTCTTCCTGGTCACATTTTCCCCTTAATAATATGTACTGAACATAATTCTTTCTAAAGTCAATTATTTTTATACTTGTACAAATTTATGATGTATGGTGTAATAATTAGCTAAATGTAGTTAGTATGCAGTGGTCAAATAAGAATAGTTAAACATTTAAAGAGATGCCCCCATGCATAGTCCCCTGGGAACTTTAGTATGCAGTGGTCAAATAAGAATAAACATTTCAAGAGATGCCCTCATGCATAGTACCCTGGGACCTTGTTGACCTCTGAGGGCAAGGAACAAAGTATAAATGTCCTGCAAATGTGAGTCTTCCTGTGTAGGGAGGTCTTGGAGATCCACTAATGGGACTTCAGCCAGTATACAGTCTATAAAGAGGAAAGTCTGCTCATGCTTCAAAAAGGGAAGCTTGGTCTAGCAAGACCTGACT
The DNA here is from genome assembly GCA_009823505.1 of Rhizomys pruinosus. Classification (NCBI taxonomy): domain Eukaryota; kingdom Metazoa; phylum Chordata; class Mammalia; order Rodentia; family Spalacidae; genus Rhizomys; species Rhizomys pruinosus. Next base: position 189,162 of record VZQC01014686.1, read on the forward strand.
TTGTCCTCAAGTGGATGGAACTGGTGATTGAAAAGCCAAAAGGTGCCAGGGGCTCCCTGTCCCCCAAAACAAACCTGAGTGACCCCTGAGGACCAGATCTTCAACTGACCTTTAGAAAACAAAAACCTTAGTTAATCTGGGCTAACTGTGTGGCCTCAAGCATCCAAAAGGAAAGTATAACCAGAAATAAATAATCAGTAAGGCCTGAGAAATTGTACTTCAGATATAAAGCTTGAGATCTTAGTAAAAAGACAAAAAGAAAAAAAGAGAGAGCACTGTTGTTTTGGCTGTCTTTTATTCTTACTGGCAAATGTATCTACTCTGTGGCTGCCACTGCTTTTGCCATCCTTCAAAGACATGAGACACAGCTTTTCAACCTTCCAATATGGACTGAAGACTCATGTCTTTCCAAGAATCCTTCAAACCTTCAATGTCAGATGGGGACTGCTGAGACATCCAGCTTGTGGACTTAGTAGCTACTGGGTTTCAGCCTCTTCAGAGTATAGACTGCCATTGTTAGACTACCCAGGCTGTATCATGGAGGCCAGCACAGGAAGATCAAGACAGAACGCTGTGCTTACTGGACCTCATTTGGGTGACCATGGGAAAGAAAGACCCCAGTGTGGAGCACAAGGGCAGGATTGATGGTTGTCTGGGCTTGCCAAGGAGGAGCCTTCAAACACTTCCTTAAGGAAAACATGACATCTTTTAGCCTAAAAAAAGAAAAGAAAAGAAAATCCTTCAATTCAGGTGATAATATATATATCTCGAAGCAATACAAGTTGGAGAGAACAACGACAACAACAAAAGAACTGGGAAAAAACCGACTGAAACAGTGAACTTCTCCAGAAAACAATAAGCCTCTGCTTTGAAAAAAAACTGGCAATACTCAGAAAAAGATGCAAGACATGTATGGCAGAGTGCATGAACTTCAGGTGTGTTGGGAGGCATGGAAAATGAAATGACTCTAAATTGGATCGAGAAATGTATGAAAAAGTTTAATAGCAATAAAAAAATAGTTAAATGTTAAATTTTTCTGACATATGGCAACTGTATGTGTTTTGGGGCGCAGTGTGATATTTCCACACATGTATGCAGTAGTCACTGATGGAGTCTGGGTAATTACCATCTACATGAACTCGTCACTTTGGGTATGGAGCTTCTGAGTACCTCGTAGTCTTTCATAAACATACACCAGGCTACAGAGAACTGTGCACCAGTATCCCCTGAGCTGAGGACAGGTTGGCTCCCCATCCCTGGACCCTTTGGTTGTGGCCTGTGCTCCTTCCCCAGGCAGCTTGGGGAAGAAGCCCCCACTGTGCCTCCCACTCACAGCTTGATCTCCTTCTGCTCTTGTATTTTTACCACATGACAAAATCCTCCAAAATACTTTTCAGCAGAAGGAAAAAATAAGCAATCTATTGAAAGTTGGCTGGAGAGATGACTCAGCAGTTAAGAGCACTGGCTGCTCTTGTAGAGGACCTGGGTTCTGTTCCCAGAACTCATATGGTAGCTACAACCACCTGTAACTCCAGTTCCAGCATGTCTAACGCCCTCTTCTGGCCTCATGGGCATTGTATGAACTGCTGCACTTAGATACATGCAGGCAAGACACTCATATACATAAACATAAATAAATAAATATAAATAAATAGATAAATATTTAAAAAGTAAGTTGATTGTTGAAATTATTGCACCAGCTGAATTTAAAATCCTGAATTAGGGCCCAAGATGTAGTTCAGTTTGTAGAGTGCTCACTTAGCATGTGTAGAATCCTGGGTTCAGTCCCCAGTGCTTCAGAAAAACAGGCTTGCTGATACATGCCCACAGTCCTAACACTCTGGAGGTAGATGCAGGGAGATGCAAAGCTCAAGGTCATCCTCAGTTACATGGTAAGTTAGACTCTAGCCTGGGCTACACGAGATCCTATCCTCGTAAAAAAAATAAATAAATACCCACCTTAACTATAAGAAAGAAGACCTTGGGTTAACATGGGAGGTGTCAGGCGGTTAACCACTGAGTAGGAAAGTTTGAGGGTGTGGTATAGACAACCAACTCACTTTTTTCCATATCAACAGATCTTTTTTTTTATTACTTCTTTATTTTTTTTCATTTTTTAATAATAAGTAAAATTTATGAGTACAAGCATCCTTCATGTAAAACCAATTTGCAAGCAGTTCTGCCCAAACCCACACAGCCCAAGGGTCCCACCATCCAGCTGGGGGGGGGTTGCTTGTATGTTCAATCAAGTTGATCAAATAAGTGTCCAGATTATATTGCTGTAGTTTCGCCATTCACCCCAATCGCAGCCGTTACATTCTACCATGCCCCCTCTTCCACAGATTGTTCCCTAGGCTTAGAAAAGGGGCACAGGTGGATGAGAAGCAAAGACAGAAAGTAGTTTCTCTGGAGCTATTGTTTTGGACTCTGGTCATTTCTGGCTGGTTCCTTGCATGTGCTGACAGTTTGTCCAGGAATAACCTTTCAATCCTACCAATGAAGCACAAGCAATTAGATATATAGGTATTTAAACAGTACTAATTGTTATAGTAGGTTACTTTGGTATAGACACAGATGTTTGGGTGGTATGTTAATCCATGAATTATGTTTTTATGTAAAATATGACAGGGTATTACTGTGGCTTATAACATCTCCTAACCACTAGAGGATGTAAGCTTGTGGCATCAGCCGTGGGTTGTTCCTCCAAGGAGAGAGCTAATAGCCAATTAGATTTGGGATATACAGGCATGTGGCTGCCACTGTTGCACAGTATTTCCAGGCAGGTGATGTGTAGCTGGTACTGACGGAGGAGTCTTGCTTGACTCAAGGAGACCCATATTTGCTTTATTGGTTTAGTGGCCTTTGGTAACACTCTCTGGTATCCCAGAGACCAACAGTACACTTGCAAGAATGGTCTCAATACATCTTTCCCAAGCTTACATCAGGTCTTCGACAGCAGGGCCTTATTGCCTCTCTTCTTGCAGGTATCCCAGTTTACAGGCAAGAAGCCTTTACCATTTGGGGGGAGGGCTTGGATCCCCTGGCCAACATCTTCTTGGTAGAATAATCCATTGCTGATATCAGAGCTCTCCTGTATTAATATATTTTGCTTAAGTGCATAACTTAAAGAGACTTTATTATTATATTTGGTTCTGAATAGAGAATAATCCTTTTCACAGTTCCTATGTCTATTAGTCAATTAAAGAAGGCAGTTTTACTGGTTTTATAAGAGACTACCTCTATAACAGTTGGCTCCAATTTACAGTTAGAGAATGACCTCATCATCATCATCATATTTCTCCTTGTTCTATGGAGGGGAGGTAAGACAGTCTCTCATATTAAAACTTTGTGGCACCTAGAAGGTAAGTTTTGTTAGGACTCATTATAAATAGTTGTTACAAGTAGGATCCACAGAGGGGTTTGATGTCTGTAGAAGTTTTAGGCTTTTCTTCCTTTCAATGTTCAGACAGGCCAACCTTTCTGCTGACACTTCCTGGTATATCCTACACAATGCAAATCTGTATCTTTTCTTTCTCAGCCGTTAAGTTGGTGACATTTTGACCTGTTGGAACATGCAAATCTTTTCCCGTAGTTAGTTTTAAGATTTGAATTGCAAAGTTTTGGACAAAAAGGTGTCATATATATCTGTATGTTCCCTTTTTATTTTAGGTTCTTGTTTTTTGAGCCATGAGTCTCAAAAAGGCAGTTGTATTACATATACCAATAGGCTGGAATCAAGGTACAGATTTCATCAAATTCACCCAAGCTGTTTTGGGTGGCTGTATGTGGTTAGCTTGGGAAGCAAACTTAATTATTTTTTATATAGAAAGAATTTTTTCTTTTCTTTTTTTCCCCTCTTTTATTTGTTTATTTTTAAGGGATTCTACAATATAATAACACAGTTGTTTTCAGATAACATTGATGTTACTCAGTTTGCCATACAATTAGGTAATTGGTGCATTTTTTCGAAGTGAGCCAAATTATTAAGCATAAGCAATGAATGTAAGTAACATTCATGTAAGACCAATTTGCAAGTATCTATGTCCAGATTTTGAACAACCCAAGGTTCCCATAGTCCAGTTGGAGATGCTTGTATGCACAGGCATGTAGATCAATTAGGAGTCCAGTCTATATTGCTGTAGTCTCATGATTCACCCCAATCTCTCCACAGCCCTTACATTCTGCCATGCCTCCTCTTCCGCAATTTGTTCCCTAGGCTTTGGGAAAGGGGCACAAGTGGGTGAGAAGCAAAACTGTCTACTTTTTCTGGAGATGTCATTTTGGACTCTAGTCTGTTCAGGTTGTTTCCCTTTATGGGTTGACACCTTATCCAGTGATACTTTTTTAGTCATACTAACAAAGCACAAGCAATTGGATGTACAGGCATTTAAGCAGTACTAATTATTGTGGCAAGCTAAGCTTTGAGCATAGACACAGATGCTTGGATGGTATGCTAATCCACAAACTGTGGTTTCTCTATAAAGGGTGACAAGTTCTTATTGTGGCTTATAACATCTCCTAACCACTAGAGGACATAAGCTTGTGGCATCTGCTGTGAGTTATTCCTCTTATTCCACTGTTGCACAGTAGTATCTGCACACAGATACTACTGTGCAACAGTGGCAGCCATGTGTCTCTATATATCCCAAATCTAATTGGCTATTAGCTCTCTCCTTGGAGTAAACTTAATTTTTCAAATTAAATCATCCTACAGGTAAAAGAGAATGTTACAAGATGATACTGTACAGCAGAAAAATTATAGATAACATTTTTATGTGTCAATCCCCAAGTTATTGTTATACAAATTTTAAGTAAAACAAATGTGGACAATAACAATTTATATTTACAATTAACTCAGGTGCATTACCGTTTTTATCAGAACCTTTAAACCAATGTTGTTTAATATACACATATTTACTTTACTAAGTCCTAAAACACAATGTAACCTGTAGACAGAGTCTGGGCAAAATTGTAGACTTGTTGAACTCACGTCAATTAAATATACATTAATCGAATATAGACCCGTGTCCCTCTCCTGCCCCTCTCACCCCTCCTGATTCACCATTTCAGTCAGTTTTCTGATGCAGGATTTCTGTTGTTGTTCTTTTAATATGCATCCCTCTCCACAAGAAATATTTATAACTGGGTTATTGGTGCTAGCGTCCACATATGAGGGATACCATTCGTTGTTTGTTTTTCTGGGACTGTGTTACTTCACTTAATATAATGTCTTCTACCTCCATCCATTTACCTGCAAAGTTCATCAGAAGATGGACAAACCTCCCATGCTCATGGATTGGGAAAATAAATATAGTAAAAATGTCCATTCTACCCAAACTTGTGTACAGATTTAATGCAATCCCAATCAAAATTCCCAAGAGCTTCTTCACAGGCTTGGAAAAAAAAATCCTCAATTTCATTTGGAAAAACAAAAGACCCCGAATAGCCAAAGCAACCCTGAGTGAAAAGAGCAATACAGGGGGGATCGCTCTACCAGAAATCAAACTATACTACAGGGCTATAGTCATAAAAACAACTTAGTACTGGCACAAAAACAGACCAGTTGACCAATGGAATAAAACTGAAGATCCAAACCTGAGCTCATACAATTTCAGCCACCTCATATTTGACAAGGGGGCCAAGAAGACACAATGGAGGAAAGACAGCATCTTCAGCAAGTGGTGTTGGCAAAACTGGATCACCACTTGTAGAAGAATGAAATTAAACCCCTACCTCTCACCTTGTACAAAGGTCAACTCCAGATGGACCAAAGACCTCAACGTGAAACCCCAAACTCTGGAGGTGATAGAAGAGAAGCTTGGCAGCAGACTACAAGACATAGGTGTAGGAAAAGACTTCCTAAATCAGACAGCAGCTGCACAAGAAATAAGATCGACAATTGACAAATGGGACCTCATTAAACTCAAAAGCTTCTGTACATCAAAGGAAGCAATAAAGGAAGTGAGGAGAAGACCCACAGAGTGGGAGGAAACCTTCACAGCAGATACATCTGACAAAGCATTAATTTCCAGAGTATACAAGATACTCAAAAAACAAAGAAGAAAGAAAACAAATGAATCACTCAAAAGATGGAGCAAAGAACTGAATAGAGACTTCACAGAGGAGGAATTAGGGATGGCTGAGAAACATCTTAAAAACTGTTCAACATCACTAATAATTAGGGAAATGAAAATAAAGACCACTCTAAGATATCATGTCACTCCGATAAGACTGGCCGGGATCAAGAAAACAAATGATATCAAGTGCTGGAGAGGTTGTGGGGAAAGGGGAACACTCATCCACTGCTGGTGGGAATGTAAACTTGTACAGCCACTATGGAAAGCAGTGGAGAACCCTTGGAAGACTCAAAATGAGCTTGCCATTTGACCGAGTCATACCACTCCTGGGTATATACTCACAAGACTCATCTCTCTGCAGAAATACATGCACAGCTATATTTATTGCAGTTCTGTTCACAATAGCAAAAAGCTGGAACCAACCCAAGTGCCCCTCAACTGACGAGTGGATAGAGAAAATGTGGTACATGTACACAATGGAGTTCTATGCAGCAGTAAAGAAAGACAACATCATGAAATTTGCAGGTAAATGGATGGAGCTAGAAGATATTATATTACGTGAAGTAACCAGATCTTTATTTTACCTGTTTTAGTAAGTACTGCAGCTCTAGTAATGTTGAGGTTGGCCCCTGTCACAGGCACCTTTGGGTCTGAAGGTTCTGGCCAGCGTGATACACACTGTTCTGCTTTCTCTCTGTAGTGACTGCTGTTTCTGTGGAAGTTGATGGTAGACATATTGAGCAACTTTCTCTAACATCATCTGTGATTTCATTTCTGGGGGAAAGGTTGGGTAAATTTCAGCTTTCTCAGAACCCACTAAGAAGAAATGAAACAGGGTTGACTCCCTCCCAGGTGCCACATCGAGTCTGAAGTCTCTTCCCAACCCACAAATTAAACTAGAGAAGTACCAAGGACCCAGCTTATATTTTTTCTAGCACTTAGTTCTCTACACTTGTCAACCATAGTTATTTGTTTAAAGTGCAATTTGCATATGAGTGAACCACTTTCACCAGCTGCCTATTGAGCTGTTTCTGTCCGAGATATATAGGGAAACTAATTTTGTTGACCTTTCCAAATGCTGGTCATTGTTTTATGGAATTCTTACATAACATGTGACATAATTCTTGTTCTGTCTGTCTGTCAGATGAGTCTGTCTGAGTTGCCAGAGAGCCTTTGGAGTCTGACTTGGCAAGGAAGGAATGACTCTAGAAGCCAGCCCTGTGCCACTTGCCCATGTTTGGGAGGCAATATTGGCATTGGTTGGGTTTATTTGGATTGTCAGAGTGAGCAGGGCTAGATTGAGTTATCACACTCAGGAAAGCAAGCTCAGAATTAGTAAAATATTCTAGGAACTTAAAAACTACTGGACTGGTCTTCCCACCCATCACCATTCCTTTCATGGGCTTTTCTAAATTGTATCCATTAAAATTCCAAGGATTTTATTATAACCAAAATGCCTGGATGTCAAAAAAGGAAGAGCACTTTTATCTTTCCTAGAATGTGTACCTCAGCTTCATGGGTCTGTGTTGCCCACATAGTAAGTGCTCAGTCAATAGGGGTGGGAGCCTCATTAACTGAACCTATTTCCCTGTATGAGATCAGAGCTTTCACATAGCACACATCTGTCTATGGTAAATCCGATTGCTGAAGTCAAGAACCTTGCCCACAACTATACAAAGGACCATTGTTAGACCTGCGCATGAACTTCTGACTTACAGCTCCTTGGATAAACCCACCAATCTAGAATTCTGCTCTTTCTAAGATTTCACAAAAGAAGTCATGTTTAATATGGGGCAAATATGACAGTGTCATGACTGAAGGGGAATGTCAGTTGGAAGCCTCACATGGCTTTCTTTGGAGAACAGAGATCATCCCAGGTCAACTCTCACTAACACTTGGCCATTCATGCATGCGTCATTGGCCCCACAACCTGGACATTTTCATAGCTGTTCTGCAGGCATCATGAACGGGCTTCTGTTTCACGGGTGAGTTCCCAGGAGAAAATCACATATTGTTTATAATGCAATATTTGTTACATTAAATTTTTAGAAATCCTTCTCTTTTTCCATCCTGTTGTTTTCTTGCATGCCTATGATTTACAGTAAGAATGTTTTATACATCAGGTCATCGTGTGAATCTTGCAGTCACTTTGTCAATGAGAACCAAGATTTAAGTGTTGTGAGAATAGGATATTTAAGCTTATTTGTGGATTGTATCATCAAATCTCTTTAGAGCACAATAACCAGGCAACAGAAAGCTAGAATTTTAATTGACTGCCTTGTTACAGAAACAGAAGTAAAATTTGCAAGAATTGTAAGCCTTACAAGTAAATGTTGAATTAAAAATCCACTGCTTCAGTTTATTGAAAGACTTGGAATGGGGGTGATTCAAGAGGGACACTGAAATGAATTACTATATACATTCATTTTTAATTGCAAAATTCAAGTACAGCACAATATTTAGCACTTTCAATAATACATTTTTATGATTAGTTGTGTCATCTTATCAAGATCATATTTTATTATTTTACCTCAAAATTAGTTTACTGTGAACAAGCCTAAGTATGAGGCAAATAGATAAAAATCATTGTTGTTAAACAGCAAAAGAGATCTCTCCTTGTTCACCCAGTTCGTTTACAACTTAAGATAAAAAAATATAGAAAACATTCCTAATTTCATCACATTATTTATTGACATATAACTGCACGCTGTATTGTGTGCTTACCCATGATGGTTTTTTAGCACAGTCCTTTCCTGTAACATGCTGATAAACACATTAGTATAAAACAACCATGAAAGGACAAGTGGAAAACAACAAAACAAAGTTCCAGTGGACACTAAAGAAACTCAGATATATAAGAGTAATTAGAATTCCTCTGTCACTCCTTAAGCAACTTTTCTGTTGCTGCGATAAGACACTGGCTAACAGCAACTTAGGAATTCTTCCAGGTCACAGTCCGTCATTGAAGGATGTCCACACAGGAACTCAAGCAGGAGCTGGAATCAGAATCCATGCAGGAACACTCTGTGTTGGCTTGCTGTCTGGCTCTGTCACAGGCTCACTCTTAGCTAGCTTTCTCATACAGTTGGGGAAGATTAGACTGAGGATGGAGCTGCCCAGTTGGGCTGGGCCCTCCTGTGTCAATTAACAATCAAGACAATCCCACACAGATCTTCCCACAGGCAGTCCAATTTAGGTAATTGTTCAATCCAGGCTTTCCTCTCAGAATACTCTAGACTAGTTAAGTTGACAATTAAAACTACCTAGGGCAGTGGCCCATACCCATAACCCCACCACTCATAAGGCATAAGTAGGGGGGTCATGAGTTCAAGGCCAGCCTGAGCTATCATCTAGTGAAATTTGTCTCATAATGAACAAATACAAAGGAGCCAAAAAAAGGACAAAACACCCCCAAAGAATGGGAGACAATCTGAGGAGATGAAGAAAAGGAGAGAAGAGGAAAATAAGGAAGCTGGGGCACAAAGAGTGCTGGATGTGCATCACAAGGGCAGGAACATACTTCCCAGCAGAATAAAGAGTTTACCACATTGATAGCAAATAGTCAAAGGTTCTGCTTAGACATTTCTCAAGAGAAGACACAGAATGGTCAACAGGGACATGATGTCCATGCGGTGTCACAAACTTGCAGTCCCGCCCCTCAGGATGCTGAGGCAGGGGGATTGCCATGAGTTCCAGGCCAGCTTTAGCTTCATAGTGAAACCCTGTCTCAAAACCACAATCAATCAAAAAATAAAACGAACAAAATTATAAACACATGAAAGCAAACAGGAGAATTCAAATGAAAATCACAGGGCAGTGTCACTTCAAATTTAGTGGATAAGTAATCACAAGGTAGACATTCACAGTGCTGGGCCAGGATGCAGGGAAGCTTGAAGCTTTATATACTTCTCATCAATATGAGAAATGGTTAAATTACTTGGGAAGCTGTGTAGACATTTTTCAATATGTTGAAAAATCAAGTTACCCTCTGAGTCAGCAGTTTTTCTCCAAGGCGGAAGGCAATGTATCTTAGCTCAAAAAGAGAAAATGGTGGGCTGGAGAGATGGCCTAGCGGGCAAGAGCACCGAGGACCCAGGTTCGATCCCCAGCATCCACATGGTGGCTGAGAACTGTCTTTAACGCCAGTCCCAAGGGAATCCGACACCCTCTTCTGACCTCCATGGCATTACACGACACAGGTGCACAAACCTACATGCAGACAGTACATTCATACAGATAATAAAAAGAGAGAGAAAATGCATCCACCCACATCCGTGCTAATATTCCCATGGCATTCTTCATTAGAGCCCCATGGTGAAGTGGCCCAGGTTTACCCCAGCCAGGGAGTGGGCAAGTATGTCCAGACTAGGAGATTGTTCAGAAACAAAACCCAGTGAAGAACCCCACAAGAAAGACAGCATTCTATACTATTCCATTTGCATGAGATGCCGGAAGAGAGACCGTACTGTAGAGGTGGGAAATGCAACCGTGGGGTTCGAGTGCTGCGGAAGTAGCAGAAAGATGGGGTGAGTGGGTGAGTGTAGCCTTCTCGGGGAAGCTAGGGAAATGCACTAACATTTGTTATAATGGGGGGCACACAGTCTTATGAACTAAAATATTGGCTTGAATGCTTTCATCGATTTATTTATTTCTTTAGTTTTTAGACACAAGTTCACATTCTATAACCCAGGATGACTTTGAACTCACCACATAGCCCAGACTGGCCTTGAACAAGTGAACCTCCTGCCTCAACCCCTGGAATGCTGGGATTACAGGGGCCCAACACCAGGCCCAGCCACGGCTTTCACATTTTGAATATATGACTGGTGTACCCTGTGAGTTATAGCTTAAAATTCTTATGTAGGTAAACCAGTTTAAGAGGTAAATTGGTAAATCTTGATGACTATTTAAATAAGGATAAGAAGAGAAAGAAAACAGAGCTTTTTGATTCCTTGCTTGGATAGATAGGAAGAACACAAGGAAAAAGGATCAGCTTCACAGAGGATGACGAGATCAGGCTGACATACAGGAAACTGGACGAGAGGGACAGCAAGCCGCGTGGCTGAAGAATCAATAACACTGAGGAAAGTCCTAAGGCAGAGGAGAGCCAGTGTTTGGAAGTTCTGCAGAGAAAGGTGAATCAACTCAAAAATAATGTTTTTTTATGAACATCATCACATCATCCTAGCTGATGTAACATCTGTCCTCAGCAAGCAGGTGAGATTGTTCATTTTAATTGTCACATTGACATGGTCTAGAATCACTTTGCAAAATGGTCTCAATGGATTGCCTATATGAGATTGGTTTGTGGAGGAGGTCCGTTGGTCGGGGGGTTATCTTGATTAATGGGAGACACCCACACTGTGGGGGACACAGTTCCCTGACAGCAGATCCTGGATCATCTGAGTGGAAAAGGCCGGCTGAGCACTGGCACACACACATTAGTTCATTTCTATCTGCTCTGGACTTCAGATGTAAAGTGGCTACCTGTGCCAATCCCTGCTGCTTGCCTCTCTGCGATAACGGACTGTCTCCTAGATATTGGAGCCTAGTGAACGCTTCTGACCTTAAACCGGCTTTCTCGAGGTATTTTGTCACAGCAAAAGGAAATGAAAATAAGAGAGCAGAACTTCAGGAAGCACTGTGTCACTGGGACACCGAATAACCCAAGGATTAATAACAAGGCTTTACAGTAGGAAACAAAACCTTAATTTTCTTCTTCAGTGATGTTGATATTAACTGTTGATTGGGAACAAAAAGTTTCACATGGGGGGTGTAGAAATGGCTCAGAGGATGAGCGCTTGTTCTTTCAGAGTTTCTGAATTTGGTTTCCAGCACCCATGCTCTGTGGCTTACGATTGCCTGTTAACTGCAGTTCTAGAAGATCCAATGCTCTGTGCTCTGTCTTCAGGCTAAGGGCATCTGCACACATCAAGAGTGCACACACACACACACACACACACACACACACACACACAAAGTGATAGCTTCACACATAAAACCAACATAATTTAAAACCTAATTTTCATGAGCTGGAGTGATGGCTCAGCAGTTAAGAGCACTGGGTGTTCTTGCAGAGGACCCAGGTTCTGTTCCCAGCACCCACACAGTGGCAAACAACCATGTATAACTGCAGTTCCAGGGGATCTGACACTCACTTCTGATATCTTCAGGCTTTGCATGCACTTACGTACATGCAGGCAAAACACTCAGACACACAAAATAAAAATATGTGAATATATATGCTACTCAACTGCATATTGTCACAATATCATGAATTATTTTAATGAAAGTTGTTATCTTAGTACTCTTACCTTTAAGAAGTAGTCTCCCAGGCCCGGTGGTGTTGGTTGTACACTGGGTTATTCAGGAGGCTAAAGCAGGAATATTGCAAGTTCAAGGCCAGGCTAGGCAACCAAGTAAGATTCTTCCTTAAAAGGAGGCAAAGTAGCCTATAGAGATCAATGAGCACACTTGCCTAGGCCAGGAGGCCCTGTCTTCTGGACCCAGCAGTGAAAAGGCAAGGGGTCTGTAGTTTTTACCTGTTATCAGAGCAGTGGCTTACTGCAAACAGCAAGCTCTGTTACTGTAATCTTCCCATTCTAGATAATTCCGTCTGTTGTGTTACTACGGTTTGTGGTTCAGGCTGACTTCTCTGTTTATAACTGGCTGTTTGGAGCTCTCTATCCTTAACATGAACTCTGTGATACTGTTCACTTGGCAGCCAACTGCTTTTGAAAAGCAATGTAACAACAAGATAAGAATAATTGACTTAAATATTTACTTGAACTTGCTCCAAATTAATTCCTTACAAGATTCAAACCAGAAAAACAAAATGCGTAGAGTGATGCACACATGTTTACCTTCTCAGTTAGTGGACACAGCGGTGGAAGGCCTCATTGTGCTGGTCCCCACCCTGTGGCCGGCTTGTCCAGGATGCTTCAGAGTACATGTCTGGGGCTTTGACTTCATTTCTGTTTCCAGAGGAGTTCATTTTGCTTTCAGATATATACATATACGTATGTATATTCTCTCTCTTTCTCTCTTTTCAGGGCTTAAATTTGCAGCCACAATTGTTCTTCAGCAGTTAGAATGAAAAGTTTATGACTATTTGTGAGTGAGATTCACCAATAGAAAGAATACTCAAATTATTACTAGGGTCCAGGGATGTGGCTCAGTGGGAAGAGAGCTTGGCCTGTACTCCAGCACCTCATAAACCATGCATCGTGGTGGACACCTATAATCCCAGTACTTGGGTGGAAAAGACAGAAGGATCAGAAGTTTAAAGTTATGTTTGGCTACTTGTGGAGTTTGAGGCCAGCCTGGACTACCTGAGATCCTGTCTACATTTGTCATATCCCAGATAATTTAGTTTCAAAATGTAAAGATTTTGCATACAGCATCATGGAAAATTTTGATCTGAAAAGTAGCTGTTAACAATTATGTGACAAGTGATCTTCCATTTGAAATGTTTTTGGAGACAATAAACAAGAAATAATTATGTATATTTCTAAACTATATTTGAAACCCATGTACTAGGTATAGCCTTGAGCAGTTGTGTTGACCATAGACACATCATTCTGTGCATCTTCATTAGCCTCATCTTGTGAGGTAAAGGAGACAGTCTTATGGAGAAGCCCGGGTGAGGGAGACAAGCTAGATTCTCTGCAGTTCTTTCTTTACTACACCTGGCCATCAGAGGTGCAGTGTAGATGGCTTCTAGCCTCACATGCATTTGGAGTCAAATAAGGAATGGTGTTATTAAGCATTCTCAGGGCATGTGCTGTTACAGGCCCAGCCTATTAGAGCTGTCCTTTGCTTCCGCACAGGGAGTGGCTGCTCTGCCAAGTACTGAGAGCTCCATTGTCCCCTTCCCAGGACACCAGGACAGGCTTACTGGGAGGCCATGTTCTGGAACTGCCTAGACTCTTAGAGTGAAGCTGCTTCCATTTTACTTCACAGACTGAAGTAAAGTACTCTATTTTCCTGACTGCCTCATGTTGGCTGTCCTATAGAGAAGCAGATTATGTGACCGATGCCTGGAAAGTAGGTAACTTAAAGCATTTAGTCAAAGCTAGGGTCTGTGGGGAATGATTTTGTGCCTGAATATATAGGATTTGCCAGGAGTATTATTCTTTTTGAGATTGAGATTCTACTAATATTTTGCAGCAATTTAAGGACTACCCTGCAACACTAGAAATTCTTGGACATTTCTTTTTCTTTGGGGGGGGTCTTTTTGAGACAGGGTCTCCCTGTAGCCTCAGCTGTCCTGGAATTCTCTCTGTAGACCAGACTGGCCTTGAACTCTCAGAGATCTGCCTGCCTCTGCCTCCTGAGTGCTAGGATTAAAGGCATGCCCCAACATGCCCGGCTTGGATATTTCTGTAGCTAACAGAGGGAAGACTTCAGCAGAATTTCTGTCATTTTCCCAATGTGAAAGAACTACAAATTTCCCTAAATTGTATCTCCACCCACTCAGAAAAGCCTGGTTGAACCCGGCTCTGGGAAAACCCAGGAGCTGTTATGCCACAAGTTCATAGTGTAGAAGAAATCAGAACACTGGATCATTGAGGTGGTACATATTTCCTCTGAATTGAGACATTCTCTCTTTGAGGGGGGTGGGGGACAAGGGAGGAGGGAGTATGGAGGGCAGGGAATTAGAAGATGAAGGAACCTCATGATAATTACAAGGGTTGGGGAACTTAGAAAGCTCAGAAAGTTTCAAGATTCACAAGGCACCTCCCTAAACTTCTATAAGCAGCAATCGTCCACAAGGCAGAGAGGACTCTTCTGTGGAGCTGCCTGTAAGCTGTGCGGGGAGCTCCCGGCTTTTGGAAGCTGTCACTCATCCAGGGGTGGGAGTTTTGGTGGAGGAGATACAGCTGCCTTTGAGTTATCCATGATCCTTCAAATAACCCCAATAAACTTACTCGTTCACTAATTGGGTGAACTGTTATTTCTTTGGTTTGTCATCAGTGCCCTACTCGTGTGTGCAAGAAAGAGGTGTGTGCGTCTATACATGATGCCCATATGTACACGTACGGAGTTCAGAGGTTTACTTGGGCTGTCTTTCTCATTCACTCTCCATTTTATTCCTTTGAGACAGTGTCTCTAACCAAACTGGATTTCATTGTTCTGTCTAGACTGGCTGGCAAGCAAGCTCTAAAGATCCACCTGTCTCTGCCAAGTCAGTGCTGCAGTTACAGATTTGCAGGGCTACACCCAGCTTTTATGTGGGTGCTGGGATGTGAACCCAAGTTCCCATGCTTATGCAGCAAATATTTTACTGACTGAAACAACACTTCAGCCCTGTAATTTTTTTTTTCATAGAAATACATCCAGGGGCCACTGGAGGGAACTTTTTAGATGGATATAAAACTGGCAGTAGAACAAATTCATAGACAGATGAATGTGGGAGGGAGAAAGACGACTGGCTCACTAACTAACTGGGCAGCAAAGACAGCAGTCTGGCTTGAATAGAGGTGAGCAGGGGGTGGGGTCTGGGCTGACACAGGAACAGAAGATGAGCCTAAAGAGGACGAAGCCCTGTGCCTTTAAAGGTCTGGAATTCCTCTAGGCACTGGAAGCTGATGAAGAGTGCTAAATAGGGGTTAGCGTGTGCACAAAGGCTGTCACGTATGGATACTTCTGCAAGAGTTTGAGACAATAATAACTTATCGGAGTTGGGCAGAACGTAAGGATCCAAACTAAAGTAGTATCACCAAGGAGGGAAACAGGGTTCGAGGACAGAGTCCTGGGCTAACTTCCTCAGCTCAAAATGAATTGTCTGTAGCAGGGAACTGAGCAGAGGGGTCAGATGGGATTTCTGTCCCTCAGACAGTCCCAGCAGTTCACCTCACATCGTTGACATCTGTCAGGTTAACTTTATGAAGCTAAGAATTTAACACTGTGCGTATATCACAAAATATGGGTGGGGCTGGAGAGGTGGCTCCACAGCTAAGAGTGTGCCTGGTTGGTTCACAGCTGCCTGTAGCTCCATCTCCAGAGGGTTTAGAGGGCTCCAGCTTCCAAAAGCCCCCTGCAGATCCCCATACACAGATACACAATTAGACATCATTAAAATAATTTTAAATATCTATTGATAGTTGTTTCTTTGTTTTTCAATTTGCATTAGGTATTTAAGGAACACATTCATCTTTTCTGTGAGTTTCACTGGTTTTTATTTGTTTTAGATAATTACCACCATCAGGACCTTATCTTAGAGTTTCCTAGAAGACACTGTCATGATAGGTTTATTATGTCACTGTCATTTACACATTATTTCCACTAGAGTTTCTAAAACAATGTGTTTAAATGTATGATAATTTATTTTTAAGGAAAAAAAAACATAATTTCAGATTAAGGCTGATATTCACAAATATTCTCTTGCTATTCCCTCCTTGATAGTTGAACTGTATGGTAGCTCATGGTAACCCTTGCCAGGGCAGTCAGGCCCTGGCTAATTTTTCTCAAATGTATCTTCAGGGTCTGGAAAGATGGATTGAATGCTTACTGCTCTGTTGGAGGGCTGGAGTTCAGAGCCTAGAGCCCATGTCTCCTGGCTCAAAAATGCCTATAACTAATTCCAGCTCCGAAGGATTTAATTCCCCTTTCTTGCCTTCATGGTCACCTGCACACATATATATCTACATACAAACACACACACACACATACACATACACACACAAATAAAATAAAGTAAAAATAAATCTTTAAGATATGTATCTTGTAACTGTGAACAGATTGTGGTGAAGAGGTCATAAAATCACCATGGTGGCTTCTGTCTATATTTTCTCTTCTTTGACTTGGGAGAGAAGACAGTTATCAAGTTCTTCACTGGCTCATGAATAAGAGGTTCATGAAACATAAAGCCCACAGGTTTCCAGAAAACCATTAGGGAAAACTACGCCATCAGCAGCCATGTAAGGGAGCATGGAGCTGCGGCATCCCCTAGTCAAATTTCAGAATACTAACTGAGGTCTGTGAGAGACACAGACCTTCAGGCTCCTGACTAGGATCCAGGCCAACTCATGAAAATATCACCTTATGGAGACTCAGCCACTACTGTGGTAATAATCTGTTAAAAATCAGATAACTTGTGAGCCCAATAAACATGGCATTGCAGAAAATATTTATGGTTTCTTCATAAATCTTGATAGTATATTCATATAATATATGAAAAGTCCATTTAAAGCAAATAGTCTGTTTTTTTTAAATTCCAGAAGAAACACTACTTTGGATTTTAATAGGAACTATGTTTGTGTGTTTTTTTTTCCCAAACATAATTTACTAAATTATACTTATTTTATATTACTACTTTTTCTTAAATAAAATACTAAGGAGATTATAGAGTTGGCAATCTTTGTTATTTAAATATGATAATAAAATTATCACACATCTGTAATCATTTTCTTATCAGAATTTTATATAAGGGAAGACCAACAATTCTAGTACCGTTCAGTAATATCCAATGCAGTGGTTACCTTCCCTTGTGGCTATGACAAGGTCCTTGACAGGACGCCATGAGGAGAAGGAAGGTTTATTTCATCCTATAGTTCAAGGCACAGTCCATTCTCATCTGGAAATCACGGCAGCAGTAGTGTGAGGAAGCCAGTCCCACTGCATTCACAGGCAGGAAGCAGAGAGACATGAGTTCTGGTGCTGGGATTGAGCCCAGGGAACGGTGGCCCCCACATTCAGGGTGGGTTTTCACACCTCCATTAACTCAACCTAGAAACCCCCTCACAGCGTGCCCAGAAATTTGCCTTCTAGCTAAGTCTAGATTCTGTCAAGTGGACAATATTAACCAACCATCAAATCCAGTGGTTACCTTAAATGCCAAATCAGCCGAGAGACAAAACCAAGCAGCAATTCCTGTCTTTGGGCAATATGTAAAATAAAGTACAGAAAGCTAGTGTTAACAAATTGACAAACTTCAAATTTTCTCTTCTTATGCACTGCTCAGCTATCCTTCACACATTATCACATGCTACTTAAAATTTTGAGTATAAAACAATCCCAAGACTAGAGATGTAGCTCAGTGGGAGAATACTGGATGATAATGGAAGAGACCCTTGATTCAATCTTTCATTCATAAAAGAAGAGAAAGGAAAAGGGAGAGGGAAGAGGGGAGACAGAAGGCTAGGAAGAAAGGAAACAAACAACAAAAAGTCAAAGAAACCCAGGGAATTATCAATCACAAATGGGATCTCTTAATTTAACAGTAAGTACCTAAATACTGTTTCTCTGTAAGTATTTTCAGGATTGCTTGAACCCTATGATGGTTGTCAACTGGATTGAATCTGGAATCCTGCAGGGGGCAAGCCATTGGATTTACCTATGGTTATCTAGATTAGATTCCCCTCTGGGTACACCTGTGAAGGATTTTCTTGATTAGCTTAATTGAAGTGGAACACTTGCCTTGCATGTGAGCAGTATCCCACAGTGAAGGCCCAGGCTTACAGTGGTGGGAGGGAAAGGCTTTGCTTTCCCACTACTCATCTTTGCCTCTTCCTGGTGAGTTCCCCTGCCACTGCTCCCACCCTTCTCTGAGGTCAGAGCCCAGCTTCTTCAGGCTTCCAACACGACCTGACGACCAGGATTCCTACCAAGGAATCCTCACAATGAGCAGCTCCAGGTTCTTAGCCTCTCCACTGCAAAGACAGCTGTTTATTGGACAGCCTAGACCATACTGTGTGAGCCAGGCTTTTAAAGTTCCCTTTTAATATAGATATTAATTCTGTCATTCTGTTTCCCTAGAGAGTCCTGTCATTTGTAAACAACATATACTTATTGTAATTTTCTAATGGATATTTCTCTGCAAAAATAACTTGGTTTAAGGAGATGATGGCTCAGTGGATACAGTATCTTCTAAGGCAAGCGTGAGAAATGAGTTCAGACTGCCAGCATCCAGAGAAAGCCAGGCCTGTTGGCACATGTACTCAGTGCTAGGGGAGCAGAAACAGGTGGATCTTGGGGTTTTGCTGGCCAGCCAGCCTGGTGAGAGATCTGGTTGGGAAGAAAGAAAAAAAAGAAAGGAAGGAAGGAAGGAAGGAAGGAAGGAAGGAAGGAAGGAAGGAAAGAAGGAAGGAAGGGAGAGAATGAAAGAAAGAAAGAAAGAAAGAAAGAAAGAAAGAAAGAAAGAAAGAAAGAAAGAAAGAAAGAAAGAAAGAAAGAAAAGAAAGAGAAAGACACCTGAAGTCAGCCTTTGGCCTCTGCATGGGCATAAACAGGCAAGATCACCTGCACACACATGTGCACACACATGCATTCACCACACACAGAGATGCATGAGTAAAAACATTTTGAACTTAGTTTATGTATTGTTGTATAATGTCGCCCATATACCTAGAAATGATTGGTCAGAACAGGCTGCTGGCATGACCAGAGACTGGGAAGTGTGTTAACAAACTCAGAAAAAGTCATTAGCTTGGGTACTCTTGTAGCAATAATCACAATGGACTTAGAAAAAAGAAGAGATTTTTTAAATATCCTGAAAAAAGAGAAGAGATTAAAAAAAAAACAAACATGACTGGTATTCAGTACTGGGAAGAGATCCTTGAATTACAGCCTTCACAAATCACACAAAGGGAAACCTCTGGAGAGTGGACAAAGCCCACTGGTGGTATAAAGGGGTATCTAGTACTGGCCTAGGGTCAGTCATAAAACAATTCACAGAGTACTTCTAAGGCTGAGATATGGGGATCCCCCAAAACTTCTAATTAATGACTAAGTTCATTCTTTCAGAAGATGACACCAATAGACATAGGGTAAGAGGTCAGATTTTCTGGGTTTCCAGAACTCCTTAGGACATTGTTTTAATCTATAATATTATTTCATCTGTTCTCATGTTCTACATACATATGCATTTTATAGGAAGCACTTTGGAATAATACACCATACTATATCAAATTCTCTGTTAGTTTATGAACTAATTTGTTGATAAATATGGTTAATCAAGTGTACTATGCAGCGGACAGAAACATAGGAGTTTACCACTTTGAACTCTTGCTTCTGTGTCTGCAGAAAAAGAAGCCATTTATCAACTTTTGTCTTCCTTGTCACTCTAGTACCACAGCCTGATGAGCTAAACAGATAGAGAAGATGAATTGGATTAATTACATGTGTGTATATTTTAGGGTGGGTTTTCTGAAAACAATTGTTCATAGATGGTTTACTAGAAAGGGTTCTTTGTAGATCAACTGACAGAGAAGGAAGATAAGACTAGACAGAGGATAAAACTGTCCCCCACTTTGATACAACTGAGGTGGCAGGTGAGTTCAGAGCAAATTTAGAGGCCTTTGAAATAATCTCATATAGAAGCAAGAAATCAGGTTTTTGTGCTTCCAGATAGGTGGGTACCTGCTAACCATGACCTGTGATTTGCATGTCCCAAGGTGGGCAGCCTCCTAGGTAGGAGGGCGGGCATCCCAAGGGAGGTAGCTGTTGGCCATCAGGACATTGCCCCCACCACAGTACTAGTGAGATGCACTTGCATTATGCGAATCTACCCTATTTAATAGTGTCTGCACTATTTGGGGGAACTAGAGCCTTCCTTGGTCTTGTTTCCTGGGAAAATTTACAAGAAAAAGGCTGTGCTCTGATCTCCAAGCTTTTAAGAATGCTTACAGTTCATCCTCCATCGTCTATGCAGGAAGCCTCTTGCTTTCAGTGAATCCATCCCTGCTCTCTTCAGTTCTTCTGATAAAATGACCCAGTCCCTCATCCCTGAGGGACCTAAGCTCTGCTTTCCTTGTCCATTTCAGTCTGTCACGCCCTACAGACTATTTAAAAGTAGGTGCAGTTGGGCTTGGGTGCTGGTGCATTGAGTAAAATGCTGGCTGTACAAACTTAAAGAGCTGAATTCGACCCCAAGTATCCACACAAACCCAGTACCAGGGAGTGGAAATAGGTTGATCCCAGGGACTCACTAGACAGTCAATGTAGCAGAAATAGTGAGCTCAAGGTTCAGTAAAAGAATTTGTCTCCAAAGAACTGTTGTCTAAAGATAGAGGAAGATACCTCATGTTGATCTCTGGCCTCTACACACATACTTGTAAACAAGTACACTCTCCTTCACCCAACAAGTATGTATACAAGTGGGTGTAGGAACCCTGTGAGATAGCTGATCACAGACTGCAAATGCAGGTAGAATCAGCCTATCTATTGCCTGATGATCCCTTTCCCTGAAAGTTTCTTTATAGAAGTCTAAAAGACCCATTGAATCTCCTTAAAGTTCCACAGGACTGCTCTTGTGTCTGTACTGAGTAAGCCTTCCTCCTCGGGAAATCAGGGTCTCTGGATACCCAGAGCTAAGCATTTGGGAAAAGAAAGCACGAATGTCCCTTACAAGTCAGCAGGAGTCAAGGTAAGGGGTCAATTCTAGTGTGCATTGTTAGGTTCCTGGACATATGATTTCTGTCTATTGTGACTGAATAAACAGTGCATGTTATAACACGTGGTAACTTGTGGTGTATTTTATATCTGTAGGGTGGCACCTTGTCCTTTGAGCTGTCATTTTCAAGCTAGTCCCTGGAAAAGGCTACCTGACAATTCCACTGTATCTGTGCCTTTTGCATAGTATTGTGTGAGGTAGGACTCATGGATCTCCAAAGACATACACTTGTACCTTTTCTGTAAGATAGGTCCCTTGACAGTGGACCAAATGAAGTCTGCACCAGGCTGAGGTTATCCAGTGCCACATGAGTAGGACAGGAAATTCCATGCTTGGAATACATGTTGACTAGTCAAAATGAGTCACTGTTCCCTATGTTAAGGAGATAAGTGGCCATTCGCAAATAATGATACTTATTGAGAGCCTGGCATCCATTTCTTCAGCCAAGATTCCAGGTATTTGTCATTCACCAGGTCATTTTTAGTGTGTGATTATTACCATACAGATTGTCCCTGCCACCCTGCACATGGCACTTCTGTGTATGTGTTATCTGTATCACACAGAGATGGTTGATATGGATGGGTGAGATTTCAGTCATTTGCCTTGGCAGTTCCAACATTTAGGTCATTATATCCTGCTTTTTCTAGGTATGTTTTAGCAGGAAGGCTCAGCCAGTTCCTCAGACCAAAAAGACCTAAAGAATCTAGCAGTTCACGTTCACAAGCTATGTATTCCCAGGTGTTCCAATCCTAAGTCTCAGACTCTCACTGATTCCCCTTGGGCACTCACATCAGCGGATGAGAACTGGCACAGCTGAAGCTCAGTTGTTCTTTAATTAAATCCCAAGCTGGATTCTCCACTGTATCTGTGTTCTAGCTATAGGGGAATCATATCAAGAAAAGCCCTCTAGTTTTCATAATTTGCCTGAATTAGTAATTAATATCCCATCGTCTGATATTCTCACTCCTAAATTATCAGCACTCATCAACAGCTACCAGAACCTCCCAAGCCCTTAAATTTATTTTTCCTTCACTGTGTATACATTCCAGGGCGAGTGCCACTTTTTCTACTAGCATTCCCTTTCAGTAAAGGTTTACATTACTGGAAGTTGAAAGACGTGGTAGCTACTGCTCAGCATCCATCAGCTATGCAGTGTCTGTCCTGGACAGTGTGCTCTTACTACCAGGCAGCCAGGCCCCGCATTGCATTTTAGATCCTACCTCCTAGAATCATGCCCAGATTTGAGCAAGAGAAAAGTGCTGTAGAAGGTGCCCTGATGTGCTCCATGCATCCTCCCTCAGGACCAGGCGTGTGCACTACTCTACCTGCAAAGACCATGGGCTGATGCTGGCTCAAGATGACATATCTTACTGTGTTGAAAAGACACCTCACTAAGGTTATGGTCCCTGATTGGGACAGTCACCTTTCAATGGCTGCTGGATGGAGGGGTGAAGAAGCTTCATCAGAGGCCATTCTGGAAAGGCTGTCTCAGCTCTGATTTCCCTGTGGGCCTGGATGAAGATTTTCCCACAAGTATATCACAGATCTATATTTCCTCTCAATCCCTTCAAAAGTATGATTCCTGAGAACAACACCATACAACTTAGTACTACTAGTCTTGAGCATATTCCCAGAATATTCTATGTCCCACCACAGAGATGCTTGCATCCAGTTTACTGCTGCACTGTTCACAATGGCTACTCCTAGCCATTGAGAACCAACCTATCTCAAATGTCCATTAACAGATGAATGGATATTCCCTGTACAATTTCATCCAGCTGTAAAGAAGAATGAAATCACAATACATCTAGGAAAATGGATGGGAACCGGAGAGCACTATGTTAAGCAGAAGAAGCCACACTCAGATTGAGACCGCGTTTTCTACGTGGATTTTACTATGAATTTTGTACACATGCAATATGTGGGAAAGTTGGGCCTTAAAACGAGGAAGCACACCACTGAAGAGAGAAAAGGACTTTGGGTGGAAGAGGGGAAATAAGAGAGAGAGAGAGATAACGGAATACATGGGGTATGAAAGCAGAATGGAGCCACTCGGTGAGGAAGTGACCTGCAGGAAGGGAGCGGAGGACTGGGTGGAGGTGGGAGGACGATGTACAGAAATAGCTTATGTAAAAGTGTTGTAAGGAAGCTCAGTGCTTCGTGTGATAATTTTAACAAACTAAAAATAAAGCACTTGCATGCAGGGCCCCACTTCATCAAAGTACTTAGCTCAGACTTGTATACTAAACGGATTGGAAAGTTCTCTGGAGAAACTTCACACACGAAAGGCAGAGCTGGGCAGAGGAAAGGTTGGACCATCAGTGTGACTGCACCTGTCCCCAGAGGAAGCTCAGACTGAGGAGCTGGGCAGAGGAAAGGTTGGACCGTCAGTGTGACTGCACCTGTCCCCAGAGGAAGCTCAGACTGAGGAGCTGGGCAGAGGAGAGGTTGGGCCATCAGTGTGACTGCACCTGTCCCCAGAGGAAGCTCAGACTGAGGAGCTGGGCAGAGGAAAGGTTGGACCGTCAGTGTGGCTGCACCTGTCCCCACAGGAAGCTCAGACTGAGGAGCTGGGACTGCCACCACCACCAGCATTTCCCCAAACTGCCCAGGGGAGGGGAGAGGAGGCACGAGCTGGGGTTGCATTAGCAATAAGCTGTAGTCTCTTTGTAAGGATAGACTGTAAATTACAAGGGCTGAAGTTTCTGAGTTGAGAATTCTTTCCTAGGAGAGATTCTGCCATGATCACTAGCATGTCCTCCTCTGAGCTGGGGTGCTGGCCCCTCAGCTTCAAAGGGAACTACAGTTAATGACAGTGTGTACTGAGGGTGCCTGAATAGTTCTTCACTAAGGAGGCAGAATCTTAAACTATAAACTATGTATCATCATAAACACAACTGTTTATCAGTTTCTTTGCCTCAAGCACACCACTGCAGTGTTTGTGAAAAAAGCTTCTTGATTACTTGGCTCTGACGTGATTTAGGAGCCATGTGTGATGGTTACTGTGATGTGACAATTTGGCTTGGTCATTATCATACCAACATGTTTGACCAAACACTCATCTAGACATTGCCAAGAAAATATTTTTAAAATGAGACTCACCGGGTAGGAAGATTGCTGAGGGTCAAGCAGTTACCCTTCCAGCATGAGGACTGAGTTGATCCCTAGGAACCACATTAGAAAAGAAAAGCTGGGCATAGTAGTGCATGCATGTGATGTCAGGACTGTGGAGGCTGGGATAGAAGGAGCCCTGTTCCTCACCAACCGGCCTAGCCTGACTGGCCAGTTTCAGGCCAATGAGACTGTCTCAAAGTAAAACAAGATGGAGGACTCCTGTGGAACAATACTGTGGACTATCATCCGGCCTCCACACACTCAGGCTTGCACACACACACACACACACAAGCATGAGAGAGAGAGAGAGAGAGAGAGAGAGAGAGAGAGAGAGAGAGAGAGAGAGAGAACTCACATTTAAACCAATAGTCTTCAAGGAAGCAGAAGACCCTCTACAATGTGACAAGACCCTGAAAGAAAAAGACAGAGGTTCCCTAAGGCGGAATATTTGCCAGCACACTCCAACTGTGGACCAGTGTCCCTGGTCTTCAGTTTGCTGAGCTGCCCTGGAGAGTGTACGCTTAGCAGTATCTGTACCTGTACCTGTACCTGTACCTGTATATATGTATCTCTATCTGTATCTCTATCTCTACCTCTACCTCTATTTCTGGTAGTCTCTCTCTCTCTCTCTCTCTCTCTCTCTCTCTCTCTCTCTCTCTCTCTCTCTCTCTCTTTCTCTCCATGCCCATGCATAGACACACACCATTGCTTTAGCTTGCCTGGAGGACACAGCTAAGGTATTAGGTCTTTCTATTAACTACTAAACCAATTGAAAACTGAAACTGAGCCCCTTTCTTTAATCTTCATGTGCTCATGTACTCATAAACACACAATTTCAATAAGACCAGCACATAAATAGCAGATTTCCATAGAGGAAGGAGTATATTTTTCATCTATAGTATTTTAAAAGAGAATATTTAAATGTTCTTTAAAAGATGCCCTACATAATATTTATATTCGATCAATCACAAACTTGGATTAATCCAAGACTTGAAAATAGAAACATACCTAGCAATAATCAATTTTGGACACTAATTTATTATTCATAGGTTAAGAAAGGAATTTTATCAGAACTAGAAATTGTAAAATGGAATGTAATGAAACTTTCAGGACAAATGTAACACAAATTATATAATTGTTGATCTTAATATCAGATTATATACAACTCAAATCATAATTTATAAATTGAAATAAAATGTGAAAAATTCATTGGCAATGAGAAACAAATGAGTGAGAAATTTAGAAAAAAATATGAAAAATGTATTAAGACTGTCAGAGTTCTAACATACAAGTCAGGTATGTCTGTAGCAAGAATGCAGGGGGTGGGGGTTAGAGCAAAAGGAATTTATAAAGAGATTGTTTCTGATAATTATGAAAGTGATAGATTAAGCCATAGATAAGTGATAGATTCAAGAAGCAAAAGGACCTAAATACACACATGTAGAGGCAAAAACATGGCTAGGAAAAAATTGGAAAACTGTTGAGAAGCAAAGAAAAATGAATTTATTAGAAAAAAATAGAAACTTCAACTGAGCAATGTTATGCTAAACATTGATTACCTTTTCTGTCTTTTCTTTATTCTTCTTTTCTCCTTTCATTCCTTCTTTTACACTCTTTCCTTTTTCATTCTATCAACTCTTTCTTTCTTCTCCCTACTTCTCTTCTTTCTATTTTTTTTTTCTTTCAGACAGGTCTGAAACTCATTATGTAGGCTGAGATGATAACCCTCCTGTCTCAGTCTTTCAACTACTGCGATTCTAGGCATGAACCACAATATCTGGCTGGTTTTTTTAATGTTTTTATTTTTAAATTAAAATTATTTTATTTATTATTTTATCTGTTGTGTGTATTGCCTGCATGTGTATAAATGCACTCACATCCTACAATGCCCACAGAAGCTAGAAGAGGGTGTCAGATCTCCTGGAGCTGGAGCTATGGATGGTTGTTTGCCTCTGTGTGTATTCTAGGAAAGGAATCTGGATCCCTTGCAAGATCAGCTAATGTTTTTAACTACTGAGCCATTTATCCAGCTTTTTTATTTTTTTACATTTCCGCGTATGTATATGTGTGCCTCTGTTTATGTGAATGAGTGCAGTGACCAAGGAGGCCAGAAGAGGGCGTCTATTTCTAGGAGCTGGAGTTTCAGGTGGTGGTGAACCACCCGATGAGGTTATCGGGAACTGAACTTGGGTCCACTGAAGAGAGCAGCAAGCCCTCTTAAATACCAGGTAAACTGATTTCATAATAGAAACAGTAGAAACCAAAAACCATACACTACAGAAGTAAAAGAAAGTTAGTGTCGGGTATCCTTCTACCCCAAACATCATACAAAATACTCAAAGATCTTTTGCATAATATTTCAAGGCAAAAAGAAAGGAGTACATTAGGCACAAAACAAAAAAGGTGGCAACATAGGACTATCTAAATGCATACCATTAGGTAAGAAAACCTTGTAGGGGCCTGGCATTGATCCTCAAGTCCATCAAAAGGAAATGGAGAGGGAGGTTAGGAAGGAAACCATGCCTCATATTGTTTGAGGTGCAGAGATACTACAAATAAATAACAATAGTATAAAATTCCCGAGACAGCAAATATAGTGAAAGCATTAAGGCACTTTTGTTTTCCTACATGTTTGAATATACGATTAAACAATGACAATGTTTCACTGTAAGTCTAATAATTCAAAAGTGTGTACCATGAAGCCAAATGGAGCCACTGAATCAAAGGATACTAAAACAGAAAAAATAACCCTCATAAACATGGAGCTAGCAGAGGAAACAGAATAATTAAAAATAGAGGAAAGAGAAAGAAACACGGAAGTCAAGTTGAAGGTTAGAGAAGAATTAATTTAAATCCAAAGTAGAAATGAAGGTGAATGGAAAAGACACACCATGCAAATCTACCCAGAGAGAGCTGATGCCGGCCCACCACCACTGCCTAGTATAGATTTTAAATATAAAGTGAGTTTTACGGAACAAACATTGGCATTGGTTAAACAGGACAATTCTCACCATACAGAGATCAGCCATTAAGATACAGAGTTCAAAATGACATGTTCCCAATAAGATAATATCAAAATACTTAAGCCAAGCCATTTCAGAAATAAAAATAGAAGCAAATACAAACATAAGATCCTTTAGTGGAGTAAAAGACAAAGCAGATAGACATGCAGTAAAAACAGAAGAATTAGCAAACTCAGCTTATAAAGCCCTAACTCTGGGGACTGGTGTGACGGCTCAGTGGATAGTGACACTTGCTGTCAAGCCTGACATCCCAAGTCCAACCCCAAGAACAGATGTAGGGAAGTTGTCCTCTGATCACCACATCTGCACTGTGGTATGCCCCCATAACAAGTAAATAAATGAATGTTTAAAAAACAGGAGAGGAGTTCCCTGTACTGAACTGCTTTGCTGCTGGTTTCTCCTGAAAGCACAAGTTTCAGGCTGCATGTTTTTCCACATATCAGATCCCCAGGTCCTGAGTGTCTAAAATGATTGTCTAGTAATTTTTCATTTTGGCTATAAATTCCAACTCTCATCAACAGTGAGGAAGTCTTCTTTCCTGCTTTTGTACCTGAAATCTCATAAATCTCCTAACAGCATCTTGAACATTATCTCAGTTCCTCTGCCATTTCCGAACAGTGGCTTAGAAATCTTTGTTTGAATGTGCCTCTTGCAAGCTCCCTCCGCTGTTGGCTTCCAGGTTATAGAACATCATCCAGGGAAGCCAAGGCAGGAACTCAAGTAGGAGCCGGAAGCGGAGGCCTTGGAGGAAGCTGCTACTGGGTCGTGCCTCCAGGCTCCTGTTCAGACAGCATATTTTTGACAGGGTCTCACCGTTGCCTCAGCTGGCCTGGGACTTGCTGTGTAGATCAGGCTGCTCTGTCTCCCAATGGCAATCCAGTTGTTTCTGTCTCCCAAGTGCTGGGATTAAAGATCTGAGCCACCATGGCCAGCCAGAAGCCAGCATATAATTCATCACCTCCTGCCCAGGAACCATGGTGCTCACAGTGGGCAGGGCCCTCCTACATCAAGTAGCAACTAAGCAAATGCCCCACAGACAGTCCGACAGAGGTAATTCTTTAGTGGAGATTCCTTCCACCCAGGTGTGTCAAGTTGACAACTAAAGCTAACTATGGCGTTCTACCTCTTATTAACATCTTCACACAAATCATTAAAACCATAACCTTTTACTTTCTTTTGTTTTCCCAACAGCTCATGTTAATATCATAATACAAACTACAATGCATTAAAAGTCTCACAATCCTTAAAAATCCCAAAGCTCTAAAAATTGAATGTTCCTTTCAAGTAATCTAAAGTCTCTGAAATGTGGGCTCCTGTAAAATTTTTTAAAAATTAAATATTTCTTATTTTAAGAGGGAAGAACCCAGGCACAGTTACTATCAGGTCAAAGCAAACCCAACATACAGCAGTGTAACTCAAATCCTATAGCTCAGCGCCCCATAGCTGGGACTTTCTCATGATCTTCTGCCTTCAAATGCCTTACTGAATTACATTTATCCAGCTCTGCCGTCCACACCACGCACAGTTTATCTGGTAGGCTCACACCAGTGACACTCCTCACCTCACCTCCACTGTGCTTGGTGGTCTTCCCAGGGTCCTGCCTTCTCCAATATGCCGAGGTTTCCACTGCAACTAAGGCTGTGATTTCACAAATAGCCTCTCCCGGCTTCTCATAGTGCTAAACCTCAGCTTCTCTCCACTCCTCCTTCAATCCTGAGGTCTGCAGTGCAACTGAATCTTAGTGTTCTTCAATGGCTCCTCCTGGCATATCCTGGTGCCAAGCCTCAGCTGAACTCTGTAACTCCTTGCATGTTGCTAGTTTTAGCTTCCAGACTGACATGCACCCTTGGCCACCTCTTTACCACAGCTTCTGTGTGCTGACCCTGTGGAAAAACTTCCCAAACGATTTTGTATCAATAATACTGATCTGTCATCAATCACAGCTGATATTTGATCCCAGCTAAGCAGCATCACTTGTCCTTATAAAGAAAAAAAAAATTCACAACCACAGATTCTTAATTAAAATACACAAAAACATCACCCTAATGGAGACGTTGCTTCCTTTTGGAACATCACAAGTCAGGCTTCAATCACCTACATCTCTCTCAGCTTTCCTATCTTCCAAACTTCCACAGAACGGCCCATCAAACTATGAACGCTCAATATTTTTTCAGCTCAAATCTCCATAATCTTTGCACAATCTCCCCAAAACAGCATGGGCAGGTCTGACAGCAATATTCCTCTCCATGGCACCAATTTTTGTACTATTTTGCTTCTCATTTGCTGTGATAAAACACTGATCAAAAGCAAGTTTGGGGAGGAAAGGGTTTATTCCATCTTATACTTTCAAGGGAAGTCGAGGCAAGAACTAGAGCTGAGACCACAGAGGAATGTT
>VZQC01014696.1:0-64833 GCA_009823505.1 Rhizomys pruinosus
AAAGCCCAGGGAACAAACTGCGGAAGAGGAGGCGTGGTAGATTGTAAGGGCTGTGGAGAGATAGGGGTGAATCATGAGACTACAGGAATATAGTCTGGACTCCTGATTGATCAACATGTCTGTGCATACAAGCTTCTCCAACTGGTCTATGGGAACCTTGGGTTGTTCAAAATTTGGACATAGATACTTGCAAAATGCACCAATTACCTGATTGTATGACATGAGTGACATCAATGCTATCTGCAAACAAGTGTGTCATTGTATTGTAGAATCCCTTAAAAATAAAAAAAAGAAAAGAAAAGAAAAGAAAAACTTATAGCATAGGACACATTTATAAATTCAGTGGAAAAATTGAAGTTCAACCAAGGAAGTATCTACAGTTTAAACAGACTTATAACAAATATGGAAATCATAAAATTACTTTTAAATCCACAATTTACAAAAGCCCAGGCCCAGAGGGATTCAAAGTAGAATTTTATCAGAAATTCAAAACTATCAACCACCAATACTACTTAAATTATTCATAAAGATAGAAACAGAGGGAGGACTTCCAAACATGTTCTATGGAGCCAGTATTATTCTAATACCAAAACCCCAGAAAGACATAACACATAAAGAAAAGTATAGTCCCTTACCTCTAATGAACATAAATATAAAATGCTTTCTACAAATACTTGCAAATTATATACAGACACAAGTCAAAAAGATCATCATGATCATGTTGGCTTTATTTTAATGATAAAGGGATGGTTCAGAATACATAAGTCAATGCATGCAATAGATCATGTAAGCGGGCTTAAATACAAAATAAATTTGACTAAGAAATGTATGAAATGCACAAAACTTCAGTGAAAATTACATGATTATTTCAATAGACACAGAAAAGAACTATGATAAATTTCAACAGGCATTAATTATAAAACATAGTTTACCCGACAGCTGAAGTTATTCTATCAACATACAGCAATTGTGAGAGCATGAACAAGAGCCATGCAAAGTCAAAGCAGACAAAAACACAGCATAGAAGTGGGGAGATGGGTAAGAAGCCCCAATCTTTTCTAAGGACAGATTGGTAGCTAATGACTCCTGGGAGAATGTTAGTTGGTTCTCATTAAGGGAGTGACACTGGATAGGTTGAACAGGTTCAAGTGGATGGGCTCAGACCTAGAGACATTTGAGAGTGTGGATAGGGGAAATGTTCTAAACATGGACAAGATGTATGAAACTCACAAAAATTTAATAGAAATACCATTCTTGAGAAAAATGTATTCACTATAGTATTACAGAGGTGTTTTGTTGTACTTTCCTTTAAATGTTTATGAAAGTCATGTATTTTGCATATATCAGCATTTAGCAAGAATATGAAATTAACAAACAGAATCTTGCTGCTGTAAGTTAAAAACCAATTATAAGATCCTTATTCTAAGGAGGCCTGCACACTCAGCGGGCAGGCCAGGTGAGATACCAGTGCACAGCCTTGCTGCCTGACCAGGAACTCAAACCTCCCACCTCAGGGAGCAGAAAGAATAAGTGTGTGTGTGTGTGTGTGTGTGTGTGTGTGTGTGTGTGTGTGTGTAGAGAGAGAGAGGCAGACAGGACATCTGCAGGCTCAGTGGCAGACCAAAGAAATATCTCCCCCCACACCTGCATGTGCTCAAGCTATACTGTAGTGGAGAATAAAACTGCTGGTGCTCTGGTTAAGACAATCCAGCAGGTGTAGTACTAGTGATTCTAGGCTGCACAGCCAACATGGAGGAATAAACTGGCAGGAAGCAGAGAGAGTGACCAACCAATCCTTCATATTAACATTTGAGATTAACACCAGAATCCAAACAAGCAAATAACAACAACAAAACACAAATCCACAATGGCAAAACAACAATATGGGAAAAGATCAAAATAAATCCCCACCCAACTCTTTCAGTACTATAGAAGATCCTGACAATGAGATCTCCCTGGAAGGAAACCAAGACACCAAGCTTCAAAGAACAATTGTAGACATATTCAAAGAAATGAAAGACTATAAAGAACAAATCAGATAACTAAGGGGAGAGAATGAAAAACTCATGAAGGAACTAGAAGGAAAGATAAATTACAGGAAAAACTAGATGGAAAGAATGACAAACTCTGAAAAGAACTAGAGGAAGAGAAATTCAAACTCTGGAAGGAAGTGGAAACAGTGAAAAGATCTCATACTGAAAGGAAAATGAAACTGACCAGTGAAGAAAGGAGCTACAAGAAGAGAATGAAAAGCTCCAAAATTGAGAAATCACAAGATGAAATGAAAAAGGAAATTGATCATTCATCTAATCAGCAGGAAAGGATGTGAAAAAGCCTCAGAAGCAGAAGGGATGAAGTAGAAAAAACAATGTCAGACCTACATGATAACATGGCACAACTAGAAACCTCAAGTAAAGATTATGATTAAAAAAAAAAAAAAAAAAAACCTCAAGGCTGGAACAACCAGGAAATGCTGGACACCATGAAAAGACCAAATTTCCAGGGGAATAGGTGAGCACAACAGCAGGCAGGCTCATTGCTCCCCTGGGTGTGGCCTGTTGCCCACCCACCAGCCAGCCACACCTGGCCCAGAGTGCACAACAGTGGGTTGGAGTCAACCACTCCCAGAGAGAGGAGGCAGCTCAGCACTTGGGGAATAGGACTTCTGGAGAATCCCTACCATGAGATCTCCCTGGAAGGAACCCAGGACATGGATCTTAGAAGAACAGTCAAAGATATAGTCAAAGAAATGAAAGAATATAAAGAACAAATCAGAGAAATAAAAGGAGAGAATGAAGAAAGGAAGGAGCTGGAGGGAAAGAATGACAAACTCTGGAAGGAACTAGAGGAAAAGAATGACAAACTCCAGAAGGAAATAGGAACACTGAAATGATCCCATGCTTAAATGAAAAGGGAAACAGACCATCAGAACATGAGCTACAAGAAGATAATGACAAACTCCAAAAGGAAGTGGAAATACTAAAGAAATAACAGAATGGAATGAAAAAGGAAATTGAATATTCATCCAAGCAATAGGAAAAGATGGGAGAAAGCCTCAAAAGCAGATTGGAGAAAGCAGAAAATATCATATCATACTTGGAAGATAGCAAGGGAAAACTAGAAAGCTCAAACAAATATTATGAAAAATTTAAAAAAAAATGAGTGGAACAATCAGGAAAATTGGGACACTTTGAAAAAACCAAACCTCTGCATCATAGGGATAGAGGAAGGAGAAGAATACCAGGACAACGTTATTGATTAAATCTTCAACAGAGGGCTGGAGGGATAGCACAGCAGTTAAAGGCTTAGGCTAAGAACCTCAAAAAAAATCTTCAACAGAATAATAGAGGAACATTTCCCTAAACTGAAACGAGACAAACCCATACAAATACAAGAAGTGCATAGAACTCGAAAGAGAAAAGATCAGAAAAGAAATTCCACATGCCATATCATATTTAAAACATTGATGCCCAAAATGAAGATAAGATACTGAAAGCCACAAGAGAATAACAGCAAATTACTTATAAAGGAAAACCAATCAGAATTACAGCTGATTTGTCAGTGCAAACTATGAAAGCCAGAAGTTCGTGGGCTAAATTATTCCCAGTAATAAATGACTATCGATGCCAACCCAGATTACTATACCTAGCAAAAAATGTCAATTATAGTTGAAGGAGAAAGAAAAATCTTTCATGACATGAAGAAGATGAAATAATTCATGTCCAGGAAACCAAACATTCAGAAAATACTCGAAGCAATTCAAAGGTCAGAGGTAAGGAGCACCTATCCCCAGGCAGCTAGAGAGAGAAATTAATAAAAGTATAACTGTGAAAATACAAACCTAAACCAAGAATGCAAACAGAAAATAAGGTGAAAGGAAGAAACACACATCTCTCAATAACAACCGTAAATACTAATGTTCTAAACTCCCCAATCAAAAGACATAGACTGGGAGAATGGATTAGGAAACAGAATCCATCTATATGCTGTCTACAAGAAACCCATCTCACACTCAAGGACAGGCTCCAACTTAAAGTGAAAGGATGGAAAAAGATATTCTAAAGCAAACAGTGCAAAAAATGAAGCAGGAGTTGCCATTCTAATATCAGACTAAATAGACCTCAAAGTAAAACTAATAAGAAAGATAAAGAGGGTCATTACATTCTTATAAAAGGAGCAATTAATCATGAAGATTTCATAATCATAAATATATATGCACCAAACTCCAATGCACCAAAACTTATAAAAATTAGCTTGCAAGTCCTTAAGGCACAGATTAATCCAAACACGCTATTAGTGGGGACTTCAATATGCCACTGAGCTCTTTGGATAGATAAACTGGACAAAGAATAAACAGAGACATCTGAACTAAAAAACAAATACATTACTCCAAATGGACCTCACAGACATCTATCGAATATTCCACCTAAATACCAGTTCCACCAATATACTTTCTACTCAACACCCCATGAAACATCCTCCAAAATCAACCATATACTGGCACACAGAAAAAAAAAAAGAAAACTCAACAAATACAAAAGGATTGAAATTATTTCATGCATTCTGTCAAACCACATTGGAATAAAGCTCAATATCAACACCAGGATAAGTCCAACTATCTACAAGAACACATGGAGACTAAAGAACACACTCCTCAATAATGAATGGGTCAAGGAAGAAATAAAGTAAGAAATAAAGGTATTCCTTGAACTAAATGAAAATGACAACACAACACAACAAAACTTATGGGATACTTTAAAAGCAGCCCAAAGAGGAAAGTTTATAGCCCTGGGTGCCTAAATTTTTTTTAAAAAGGAAAAAAAGACCACATGCAAATGATCTAACATTGCAGCTAAAAACATTTGAGAAACAACAACAAATGAAATCCCAATCCAACAAACAGGAAGAAATAACAAAAATCAGATCAGAAATCAATGAAATAGAAACAAAGAAAACAATACAAAGAATCAATGAATCCAAAAGTTGGTTCTTTGAAAGGATAAACAAGATAGACAGACTCTAGCCCAGTTAACCAAAAGGAAAAAAAAAAAAAACTACAAATCAAGAGAGAATTTCTGATGAAAAGGGAAACATCACAATGGACAACAAAAAGATCCAGATAATCATTCAGGAATACTTATAATACAAAACCTATACTCCCATAAATTTGAAAATCTAAGAGAAATGGATGGCTATATGAATTCTTCGAATTCACCAAAGTTTAATCAATATGAGATTGATAGCTTAAACAGACCCATAATATTTGAGGATAATAAAAATGTAATAAAAAACCTCCTAACCAAAAAAAGCCCAGGCCTAGATGGTTTCATGGTGGGGTTCTATAAAACACTTAAATAGGAATTGCATTCTTTCCTACTCAAAATGTTATAAGGATATGAGCAGAAAGAAATCTCCCAAATTCCTTCTAGGAAGACAGCATTACCCTAATACCAAAACTGGCAATGATACAACCAAAAAGAAAGCTGTAGACTCATTTCATTAATGAACATAGATGAAAAAATTCTCAAAAAAATTCTTGCATATCACATACAGACACACATCAAAAAGATCATCCATCATGACCAACTTGGATTCACACCAGATATGCAGGGATGTTTCAACATATGAAAATCAATAAATATCATAAAACACATAAATGAACTGAAAGTTAAAAAATACACGATCACCTCAATTGACACAGAAAAAGCCTTTGACAAAATCCAGCATCCTTCCTTGTTTAAAGTTCTAGAGGGAATTGGACTAGAGGGAACATTCCTCAACATAATCAAAGCCATATACAACAAAACCACAGCCAACATCATCCTAAATGGAGAGAAATTTTAAGCATTCCCCTTAAGGGCAGAAACTGGCAAGGCTGTCCACTTATCGCCAGTCCTCTTCAATATAGTGACTGAAATACTTGCTAGGGCAATAAGGCAAGAAAAGGAAATGAAAGGAGTACTAACAGGAATAGAGGAAGTCAAGCTATCCCTTTTTGCAGATGATATGTTAGTTTACCTAAGGGATGCGAAAAACTCCATCAGAAAACACCTAGAAATAACAAAGACTTTCAATAAAGTGGCAGGATACAAAATTAACCTATAAAAATCAGTAGCCTTTCTTTACACCAACAACAAGCAACAGAAGAAGGAATATGAGGAGACCTTACCACTCACAGTAGCCTCAAAAACAATAAAATGCCTAGGAACAAACATAACCAAAGACGCCAAAGATCTCTACAACAAAAATTTTAAATGCCTGAAGAAGGAGATAGAAGAAGACATCGGAAGATGGAAAGACTTCCCATGCTTGTAGATTGGAAAAATTAATATAATAAAAATGTCCATTCTACCCAAATTAATAGACAGAATCAATGAAATCCCAATTAAAATCCCCAAGAATTACTTCACAGACTTGGAAAAAAAATCCTTAAATTCAGATGGAAAAACAAAGGACACCAAATAGCCAAAGCAATCCTGAGTGAAAAGAGAAATATAGGGAAGATCTCTATACCAGACTCCAAAGTATTTTACAGGACTATAGTCATAAAAACAGCCTGGTACTGACACAAAAACAAACCTTTAGACCAATGGAACAAAATGGAAGATCAAAACTTGAGCTCATACAATTTCAGCCACCTCCTATTTGGCAAAGGTACCAAGACGTCTCAGTGGAGGAAATACAGCATCTTCAGCAAATGGCGTTGGCAAAACTGAATCACCACATGTACAAGAATAAAATTTAACCCCTACATCTCACACTTACAAAAATTAACTCCAAATGGATCAAAGACCTCAATGTGAAATCAGAAACTCTGAAGGTGATAGATTTGGCAGCAACCTGTAAGACATCGGGGTAGGAAAGTCTTTCTAAATCAGACAGCAGCTGTGTAAGAAATAAGGTAAACAATTGTCATGTAGGACCTCATTAAACTCAAAAGCTTCTGTACAGCCAAATAAATAATCAGTTAAGTGAAGAGAAAACCCACAGAATTGGAGGAAACCTTCACTGTTGATACATCTGACAAAGCAATAACTTCCAGAATATATAAACTACTCAAAAAAAAAAAAAGAATAAGAAAACAAATGACCCACTCAAGTGATGAAGTACAGCTGAAGCGTGACTTCACAAGTGATGAAGTAAAGATGGCTGAGAAACATCTTAAAAAGAGTTCAACATCATTAATAATTAAGGAAATGCACATTAAAACCATTTTAAGTTATCATCTACTCTGAAAAATCTGGCTAGAATCAAGAAAACAAACAATACCAAATGTTGGAGAGGTTGTGGGGAAAGGGGAATACACATCCACAGCTGGTGGGGGTGTTAACTTGTACAACCACTATAGAAAACAGTGTGGAGAACCTTTAAAAGGCTGAAAATTAGCCTGCCTTCTGACCCAGTCATACCACTGCTGGATATATACCTAGAAGACTCATCCTACCACAGATATACATACACAGCCGTGTTTATTGCAAATCTCTTCACAATAGCAAGGAGTTGGAACCAAGTGCCCCTCAACCAATGAATGAACAGAGAAAATGTGGTACATCTATACAGTGGAGTTCTATGCAGCAGTAAAGAAAGATGACATAATGAACTTTGGAAGTACATAGATGGAAAAAGAAGATATTATGATAAGTGAGTTAACACAGTTCCAGAAAAACAAATGACAAATGGTATCCCTCATTCATGGATGCTAGCATCAAATAAGGCAAACTGAGTAAAATTAATGTTATATTTCTCTTTATCTAAAAGCAACTGTGCTCTTAGAATGTATATCCCTTAATGGACTCTAGAATTAACCTACTACATATTTTCATATTTTATAATTTTGGTACGAGGGTGGAAAGTATGTTTGCATATTTTAGATCAATATAAAATTAAAAGGGAAAATGTGGATACCGAAATATGATTTTGAAATAACATATAGTTTATTTTCAGATGACATGATTTTAGTACATATGTGACATACATATGTAACAGGATACATGGTGTTTTAGGACTTAGTAAAAGTAAATATGTGTATATTAAACAACATTGGTTTACAGACTGATAAAAACGGTAATGCATCTGAGTTAAATGTAGATATAATTTGCTGTTGTCCACATTTGTTTTACACAAAATCTCTAGAGCAATAACTTTGGGATTGGCACATACAAATGTTCTCTATAATTTCTCTGTTGTACAGTATCACCTTGTAGCATTCTCTTTAAGATGATTTAAAGCAAAAATTAAGTTTGCTTCCCAAGTTAATCATATATAGTCACCCAAAACAACATGGGTGAATTTGATGAAATCTGTGCCTTGATTCCACCCTATAGTTATGTATAATACAACTGTCTTCTGGAGACTCATGGGTTAAAAAAAAAGGGGGGGGGGGCGGTACAGACAGACATGAAACCTTCTAGTCAGAAACCTTGCAAAGTCAAATTTTAAAAAACTAACTATGGGAAGATATTTGTTTGTTCCAACAGGACAAAATGTCAACCAACTTAACGGCTGAGAAAGAAAAGAGACAGCCTTTGCTTGAGTGAGGATTACAAAAAGTGGCAACGGGAAAAGGTTGACCCGTCGACACTGAAAGGAGAAAGCTCAGAAGTTGCCATAACCATGCGAACCCTTCTTAGGAGTCCACCTGTAAACAACTATGCGATAATGAGTCCCTAATGAAACTTATAACATTCTAGGTGCAACGAAGGTTTTGATATGACTTTCTTGCCCTCCCCCCCCATAGACAGGAGAAAGATGACGATGATGATGTCTTTTTCCAACTGTAAATTGGAGACAACCATTATAGAGTAGGATCGAAGGTTAACTCCTGAACAAACTGTCAGCCCTGAAAGAAAACAGCAATTGACCAGAGTCCAAGTCACAGCTCCAGAGATAGGGACAGTTGTTTTGTTTTTTTTTAGCTTCTCATCCACCTGTGCCCCGTTGTCTAAGCCTAGGAACAATCTGCGAAGAGGGGGCGTGGTAGGAATGTAAGGGCTGCGATGGGGTGAATTGTGAAACTACAGCGATGTAAGCTGCACTCATATTGATCAACCTGATTGCAAACAACTGGTTCAAACCTCACGATGGTGGGACTGTGAGGGGTTTTGGCAAAACAGTCTATAGATTGGTTTGCACGAGATGCTTATACTCATGATTATCACTTTAGCTAAAAAATGAAAAAAAAATAAACCTGAAATATGCAGGACAGTTGTTTTATGGCAGAATACATGAGCTGGGATGGGGTGGGGGTGGGGGGGAAGGAAAGGGAAATATGCCCTGAGACTGAATTGGAAAATGATGTATAAAATGCACAAACCATCAATAAAAATTAAAAAAAAAAAAAAAACTTAAAATGAAAAAAAAATAAATAAATAAATAAAATGTGTGAGTTTGAAAAAAAAAATGCATATGGTGAAACGATATGGATTGGAAGGAACAACAACAAAAGAAATGGGACAGGGAACGGACTGAAACAGTAGAGTTCTGCCCCACCCCACTCCCAAAATAATCTACTTCAAAAAACTTTGAAAAGCCTGAGAAAGTGAAACAGGACATGTATGGCAAACTGCATGAACTTGGGAGGGGTGGGGGGCATTGAGGGGGGAAAACAGTCTGGATTGAACTGAGAAATGGTGTACGAAATGCACAAATCTTCAATAAAGGACTATAAAAGAGAAAAGACTAAATTTCCTCATCAGAGGAATAAAGAAGAATGATAAGACAATAGTATTGATCAGATCTTCAACAGAATAATAGAAGATAATTTCCCCAAACTGAAAAAGGACAAACCGATACAAATACAAGAAACACATAGAACACCAAATAGATAAGACCAGAAAAGAAATTCCCCACACCATATCATAATTAAAACACTAGACTCCCAAAACAAAGACAAAATACAAATACTGAAAGCCACAAGAGAAAAACAAGTTACATAAAGGGGAAACCCATCAGAATTACAGCTGACTTCTCAGAGCAAACAACAAAGGCAAGAAGAACATGGATGAAAGATTTTCCAGTTCTAAATGACTTTAGATGCCAACCCAGAATACTATAATCAGCAAAAATATTAATTATATTTGAAGGAGAAAGAAAAATCTTCATTATATAAACGAACTGAAAGAACACATGTCAAATAAACCAACACTTCAAAAAATACTTGAAGTAATTCAACGAAAAGAGGAAAGGAGCAACTATCCCCAAGCAACCAAAGAGAGAAATTAACAAAAGCATAAGAGACTAAAGGAAAACCTAGACCAAGAATGCAAACAAAAAATAAGTTGAAAGGAAACAACATACATCTCTCAATAATAACCTTAAATATTAATGGTCTAAACTCCCCAATCAAAAGACATAGACTGGGAGAATAGATTAGGAAACAGTATCCATCTATATGCTGTCTACAAGAAAACCACCTCACCCTCAATGACAGACACCACCTTAGAGTGAAAAAATGGAAAAAAGTAGTATCAAATAGTACAAAATAGTAACAAAAAGCAAATAGTACCAAAAAGCAAGCAAGAGTTGCTATCCTAATGTCAGACAAAATAGACCTCAGAATAAAATTAAACAGAAAAGACAAAGAGGGCCATTACGTCATTATCAAGGGAACAATGATCCAGGAAGATTTCACAAACCTAAGTGTTTATGCAACAAACTCTGGTCCACCAAACTTTATAGGCATAATCCTTCAGGACCTCAAAACACAGAATAATCCCCGAACACTAATAGTGGGGGACTTCGGTATTCCACTGAGTCCCTTTGATAGGTCAATTGAACAAAAAATAAACAGAGAGACATTGGAACTGAACAATACAATACACCAACTGGACCTAACAGATATCTACAGAATATTCCAACCAAACACCAGAGAATATACTTTCAACTCAGTGTCCCATGGAACATTCTCCAAAACTGACCACATCCTGGGACACAGAAGAAATTTCAATAAACACAAAGTGATTGAAATTATTTCATGTATTATATCAATTCACAGTGCAATAAAGCTCAATATTAACACCAGGAAAAGCCCTACTAACTACAAGAACAC
The DNA here is from genome assembly GCA_009823505.1 of Rhizomys pruinosus. Taxonomy (NCBI): domain Eukaryota; kingdom Metazoa; phylum Chordata; class Mammalia; order Rodentia; family Spalacidae; genus Rhizomys; species Rhizomys pruinosus. Next base: position 11,048 of record VZQC01014696.1, read on the forward strand.
ATGGAGACTAAATAAAACAACACTGAATAATGCATGGGTCAGGGAACAAATAGAGAATGATATAAAAGCATTCATGGAACAAAACAAAAAAGACAATACAAACCAACAAAACCTGCAGGGTACATTAAAAGCAGTCCTAAGAGGGAAATTTATAACCATAAGTGCCAACATGAAAAAAACAGAAAGAGAACAAATAAATGATCTAACACTGCAGCTAGAAACATTTAAAAGTCAACAAAAAATGAACCCTAAACACAACAGACAGGAAGAAATAACAAAAATCAGAGCAGAAATCAATGAAATAGAAAGAACAATATAAAAATCAATGAATCCAAAAGCTGGTTCTTCAAAAGATAAACAAAATAGACAGATCTCTAGCCCCCTTAACCAAAAGAAATAAAGAGAAACTCCAAATCAATAGCATTCATGATGAAAGAGGAAACATCATAACAGATAAAGAAAAGATCCAGGGGCTGGAGAGATGGCCTAGCGGTTAAGACCGCCGACCGCTCTTACAGAAGACCCGGGTTCGATCCCCAGCACCCACATGGCGGCTGAGAACCGTCTGAAGCTCCAATTCCAGGAGAACTCCAGTTCCAGGGGAATCCGAGACCCTCTTCTGACCTCCGCGGCGTTGCACGACACGGGTGCACAGACTTGCATGCAGACAGTACATTCATACACAACAGGAAAAAATCTTTAAACAAAATTAATAAAAAAAAAAGAAAAAATCCAGGCAATCATAAGGGAATACATCAACACCCTAAATTACTTTAAATTTGGAAAATCTAAGAATGGAGGAATATCTGGAGAAATCTGGGATTCACCAAAAGCTAAAATACAAGGAAAGTGGACCAGCTTAAACATATCCCATAAATTGAGGAACGTTTGAAAGTTCAAAAACCAAACTCAACTAAAGAAAAAAAAAAAAAAAAAAAGCCCAGGCCCAGATGATTTCACTGCAGAATTCCATAAAACATTTAAAGAGGCCTTACAAACACATTACCACTCAAACAGTTCAGAAGAATACAGAGGGAAATCTCCCAAATTCCATCTACGAATCCAGCGTCATTCTAATACCAAAACCATACCAACACATAAACAAGAAAGAAAACTATAGAACCTCTCATTAATGAACACAGATGCAAAAATTCTCAACAAAATACTTGCAAATCACATACAGACCCAAATCAAAAAGATCATCCATCATGAGCAAGTTTGATTCATACCAGAGCTATAGGGATTGTTCAACATGCATAAATCAATAAATATCATAAAACACCAAAATGGACTGAAAGACAAAAGACACGTGATCATCTGAATTGGTGCAGAAAAAGCTTTTGATATTGTTCAGCATCCTTTCATGCTTAAAGTCCTAGAGGGAATTGGACTGGAAGGAACATTCCTCAACATAATCAAAGCCATATATAACAAACCCACTGCCAACATCATCCTAAATGGAGAAAAATTAAAAGCATTCCCCTTAAAAACAGGAACCCGGCATGCTGCCCCTATCAGTACTCCTCTTCAATATAGTGCTTGAAATGCTTGCTAGGGCGATAAGGCAAGAAAGGGAAATTAAAGGAGTAATCATTGGAAAAGAGTAAGTCAAACTATCCCTTTTTTAAAATTTTATTTATTTTTGTATGTGTATGAATGTACTGTCTGCATGTAGGTTTGTGCACCCATGTCATGCAATGCCATGGAGGTCAGAGAAGGGCATTGGAATTCCCCTGGAACTGGAGTTAAAGAGGGTTCTCAGCCACCATGTGGGTGCTGGGGATTGAACCCAGGTCCTCTGCAAGAGCAGTTGGTGCTCTTAACAGCTAGGCCATCTCTCCAGCCCCTCAAACTATCCCTTTTTGCAGATGATATGCTAGTTTACCTAAAGGATGTTACAAACTCCTCGAGAAAATTCCTAGAAACAATTAAAAGTTTCAGTAAAGTGGGAGGATACAAAATAAACCTAGAAAAATCGGTAGCCTTTGTTTTCACTAACAATAAGCAACTGGAGAAGGAATATAAGGAGACCTTCCAATCACAATAGCCTCAAAAAAAATAAAATAAAATAAAATGCCTTGGAATAAAACTAACCAAAAACACCAAAAACTTCTACAACAAAAGTTTTAAACCACTGAAGAAGGAGTTTGAAGATTATATCAAAAGGTGGAAAGACCTCCCATATTCATGGATTAGAAAAATTACTATATGAAAAATGTCCATTCTACCCAAATTAATACACATATTCAATGCAATCCCAATCGAAATCCCTATGAGCTTTTTCACAGACTTGGAAACAACATCCTTAAATTCATATGGAAAACCAAACAAGCACAAAGAGCTAAAGCAACCCTGAGTGAAAAGGGCAATACAGAGGGGATTACCTCACCAGACTTCAAGCTATACTATGGGACTATAGTCATAAAGAGAGCCTGTTACTGGCACAAAAACAGACCCATTGATCAATGGAACAAACTTGAAGATCAAAACTTGAGCTCATTTTATTTCAGCCACCTCATATTCGAGAAAGCAACCCAAAAGTTCTAATGGAGGAAAGATAGCATCTTCAGCAAATGTTGGCAGAACTGGATCACCATTTGTAGAAAAATAAAGTTAATCCCCTACATCTCACTGTGTACAAAAATAAACTCCAAGTAGATCAAAGATCTCAACTTGAAACCCAAAACCTCCAAGAAAAAGTTGGCAGCAACCTATAAGACATAGGCATAGGAAAAGACTTTCTAAACCAAACAGCAGCTGCACAGGAAATAAGGTCACCAGTGGAAAAGTGGAACCTCACCAAACTCAAAAGCTTCTGCACAGCTAAAGAAACAATCAAGAAGTGAAGATTAAACCCACAGAGAGGGAGGAAACCTTCACCACTGATACATCTGACAAAGCATTAACTTCCAGAATATATAGAGTACTTAAAAACAAACAAACAAACAAACAAACAAAGAAGTAAGAAAACAAATGACCTACTCAAAAGATGGAGTAAAGAGCTGAACAGAGACTTCACCAATAAGGAATAAAGATCGCTGAGAAACATCTTGAAAAGTGTTCAACATCGTTAATAATTAAGGAAATGCAAATTAAAACCACTCTAAAGTATCATCTCACTCCAATAAGACTGGTTAACATCAAGAAAACAAAAGACACCAAATCCTCGAGAGGTTGTGGGGAAAGCAGATGAATACTCATTCACTGCTGGTGAGATTGTAAACTGGTACAACCACTGTGGAAAGCAGCGTGGAGAATCCTTAAAAAACTCAAAATGAACCTGCCACCTGAGCCAGTCATACCACTCCTGGGTATTTACCCACAAGACTTGTCCTACCAAAAGTATACTTGCACAGATATACTTATTACAGCTCTCTCCACAATAGCAGAGAGTTGGAACCAACCCAAATGCCCCTCAACTGATGACTGGATAACAAAAATATGGTACGTCTACACAATGGAGCTGTACGCAGTGGTAAAGAAGATGACATCATGAGCTTTGCAGGTAAATGAATGGAAATCGAAGCCATTTTGCTAAGTGATGTAACACACTCCTAGAAAAAAAAAAGATGAACAGTTTCCCTCATATGTGGATGCTGACACCAAATCCTCAGTTGGCAGGCATGCTGAGCAACTTTATTATTATATCTCTTTGTATCTGAAAGCAAATGTTCTGTTATCATGTGAATCTCTTAACGGGCTCTAGAATCAACCGACCACTTATATTCAGACATTGTAATTAACATATAGGGGTGAAAGATATGTATTCATATTATAGAGTAATATAAAATTAAAAGGAAAAAAGTGAACTCCAAAACATATTTTAGAATTAACATACTGTTTATTCACAAAGGTCATAATTTTGATACATATGTGTTGTTTAACCAGGCATAATTTGGAGTAACACAAAGTGGGGGGGGGGCAACAGCAACATAAGGACTGTGTCAAATAACTGACTGATACAGTTAAATTCTGCTCAAAACAACAAGTTTCTGAAGAAAAAAATCATTGAAAACAATGAGAGAAAGATGCAAGACGTGTATGGCAGAATGCATAAATTGGGGAAGTGGCATGGGCAGGGAGAGGTGAATGTATCCAAATTGGACTGAAAAATGATGCTTGATATATACAAACTGTCAATATAAAGAACATAATTTTAAAAAGATCCTTATCATCAGTTGTTGATATCTTCCTCAATATCCTAGAATATGCAAAATCTAGAAAATATCTACCCTTTCTAACATATCAGATAATATTTTTTTATTTTTTTTATTTTATTTATTTCTGTATGTGTATGAATGTACTGTCTGCATGCAGGTCTGTGCACCCGTGTCGTGCAATGCCGTGGAGGTCAGAAGAGGGTGTCGGACTCCCCTGGAACTGGAGTTCTTCTGGAATTGGAGTTATATAAAAAGAAAATATGAAAAAAGAGCCAGGACATATGAATATGTATGTTATCAGAACTAGGTGACATATTTTCCTGGGAGGCAAGTTCTCTATCTAGCTCTAAAATTTCAGTCTTTCCCTTCCTCTAATATGGGGCTCCTCAGAGAAATTCAGATCTTTGGGGTTTAGCTCTAACAGCTGAATAGAGGGTTACAAAAGACCCTTTTTAGAATATCTCCTCTCCTACCAAGATAATTATAGGAGCACATGTTTCATTAATGTAGACTATTGTTAATGACTGATTTGATTAATCATACTGCTTTTTAGCATCCCCTATTCACTAGCCTAAGGATAGGGAAACTGGTCTAAATTTAATTGGGAAAGGTTGTATAAAATGCACAAAAGCTCAATAAAAATTTTAAAGATAAGAATAAGTGACAAACCCATGTCACAAAGTTCCAGTGAGGTGGCACAATGTGAAACAGGGAGAGATTAGGTGAAAAAAGGCTCTTGAAGAGATAATTGGCAAAAATAATTAAGCTAGGCCTAAGAGTGTCCCATGACTGGAAAGGTAATTGCCATTTGTGGTCGCCAAATTGACACATTTTTAAACCCGAAGAGAGTTGTACCTGAGTTCTATTATGAAACACAGAAATAGTTAGCCCTAGCTATAAAATGTGTCAAAGATTGCAAGGATTTGCTACCAAGAATGTTCGGAGAAGTGTTTGAAAATATAGACTACATAAGCTACCAAGGCTTTATCCTAACTCTAGAGAGATGTGAAGATGACCCAATGGTGCCTGCCATTAAATCTTCCTGATAATCCTCATAAAGGTTGCCTGAAGTTCACATTTAATTATGTTTACAAAATAACATTATATATCTTACATACAGAATTTTTGAAAAGATAAAATTGATGGGTTCTAGATAAAATATATTTATGTTTCAGTTCTAGAAAACCCGAGTTTTAGCAGATGCATCCACCGACTTAAGAAGCACTGTAAGTCTCTTATACAGAGCTTCACTGTTGTTTGCATGCTTTGTTGGGGGTAATGCACCTTCTTTTAATGACAACAAGCTTTGATACTTCTGTTCTCACCATGACAAGTATCTATACCAAAATGCATAGCTTTTTGACAGAAGAAACAGACATAGGATTCTACCCAGCTGACAGGATATTTCCCCCTGAATATGTCAAAAAATTATCCTTGACTCATCCTGCATAATAGCATGAAACTTGTACTTCCCAGTGATTTTACAAATATTTCCACTCTTGCCACATCTACTTTAATGAACCACTACTAAGTAGAAGCACACACACACACAATCAACCACTTACACATATACTTATGTGTGTATGTTGCAAATGGCACTTACCTCTCATGTGGCAGGTTTGGAGAGCTGCATTATCATTTTATCATTGCCAAGAAGCCAATCAGTTGCTCAGCCCTAATGTTTCTCTAGAATTCTGTTCCTAGTAAAAGGATGTGAAAAGATATAGGTCAACAGTTTTAGCACTTTTAAAACTATATTTTCAGTGCATATGACTAGACCACACTAAGAACAATCTAAAGATTTTCAGTATTATTTAATGCATAGAAAATATCTTGCATATATATTGCAAATACACTGTCTCTTAACACCTTTCTCTCCATCCTGTGTGTGCCTACTTTTCAAGAAAAAAAAAAAAAAGCAAAACATTCCTATCTCCCTATCTAGGTTCCACAGCTACCAAGTCCAAAATGAAAAGTCCTGTCCCACATTATACATTCATAACAGTCAGTGCTCTCCATATCTTAATACAATAAAATCAATGCAACAATGTCACTTGTCAGTCTCTTTGTGCACAAGATAAAATGATGCCATCTGTGAGACAAAGTAATGTAGGGTAATGACTCATCTTCAAATCCTGTAAAATAGCCTCCTCAGTCTGGGCCTAGGGAGAAAAATGATGAAGACAGGGCAATCAGAGAATTGGGGTACTAGTGATTCATTTCTTAATTTATAGAAATGTGAAGTTCTTTTAGGCTGATGTGAACAATTCAACTGACAAACATGCTCTGCACATCTGCACTTTTATTATACTTTTATTATACCTGCTAAGCCACCTGCATTTTTATGATAGTTTGCCTGAGGGTATCATAGCATCAGGGTCAGGACTACATTAGTAAAATTAGAAGGAATACCATGAAGCAACTTCATTCTGCATGTAAACAACTAAGAGCTCATTAAGGAGAATTTTACTTTTGTGGGAGCTTATCTTTTCCTTGACCATAATTAAAATGGCTAATGAATCAAGGCCTCTGACATGAGGCTCAGGAGTTTCGCAATGGTTGTAACATTGTCTGGCTCTGAGTTATACTTTAGCACACTTATTGCTCTTAAAATCACTTATAGGATTATCCATATTTATTATGGCAGGCCAGTCAGAAAAAAAATTGCCTTTCTGAATTCTTTTCACAGTATTGGTCCTGTAATGTCCCTATCTCATTCTCGGGTATATGTTAAAATAAGTTGAAAATATGCAGACAGACTTTAGCCTCTGGCAAAGGTTTTAGCAAAAGTGTTAGTAGTAAAAGTGAGAAGCAGAAGGACTGAAGATGCTGTAAGTGGATTTATATTAAAAGCAATGAGCCCTCCCCCAAAACAAAATATAAAAGTTCAGTAGACAGCTGCGAAGTTTCTCATCATAGTCTCAATTGAGTTCAGGTTTAATGACATCACAACCTACTTAATACAATTACTGAAGTCACATTGGTATTTATTCCATATTTTAGCTTTTTCCTCCCCACCCAATAATTAAGTGGATTTGTCTCTCAGCCAATTGTTAAATTGGTGTTCTAAATTAAAATACACAAATACACACAAACATATATATATATATATATATAATATATATAATTATATATATATCCCAGTGATGTGACTTTCCAGATATGCTCCTCTTGCCAAATGTGCATTCAGAAATCACTATTAAAGAACAGCACATACACAATGGCTATTTGCACATACCTCATACCTCTTGGGGAGAAGTAATGCCTTATCATTTTAGCATGTTCAAGAAGCTAGAAAACATGTAGATAAGTGTACATAGATAATATTTATATGCATAAATAGAAATAATAACCTAGTTGGGAGATTACTTCCAACCCAGTTTGAAGAGCTTATTATTGGTCAGAATTTATTTGACATAGAATGAGATACTAATTCAGGAAATTATGAAGTGCTTAATAAATAGTAATAGTTAATGAGATACTGTGGTCATTTTATAAAGTTCTATAGAAAAATTAAGAACAAATAGAGCTAAATGAAATTCAGAGATGATTTTCATTGCTAGATTCTATGTTTTCATAAATCTATTTTGTTTTCTCAATGAAACTATATATTTCTCTAACTTTTAATTGATTACATCTTTAGTAAATCTGGGTCAACACAACTGATCAAATATTTGTTGATCAAGATAGAACGTTTTATCTTTGTAAATGCTAATCTCGGTTCACAACTTGACACAACTTAGAAGAGTGAACCTCAAATGAGTTTGACATCTGTGTATGTCCTTGAGATATGTTCTTAATTGCAAATTGATGTAGAAGGGCCATTTCCAGTATTGGCAGTCCCATCTCTGGTCAAGTAAGCCTGGACCAGATAAGTAAACTAGGTGAGCAAGCCTTGTAAGCTGCTGCTTCTGTTTCGGTTCTTGCCTTGGATTCTTGCCTTGGATTCTCTCAAGTATGGAATGCAACCTGTAAGGCAAACAAACTCTTTCCATGCCCTAGTTGGGTTTTCCTCAGTGTTTTATCACAGCAAAAGCTACAACAGAAAGAAAACCTACAATTATCTCCATGAAAATAAAACTGCTAATGGTTGATATAATTGTGTGTGTGTGCATGAGTGTAGTACATACAACTGTGTGTGCTATTACAAACACACACACACACACAAACACACACACACACACACACACACACACACACACACACACAGGCCAGAGGAAGGCAGACATCAAGTGCCTCACTCTTTCAATCTTAACCTTTTTCCCCGAGACAGGCTCTCTTATTTACCTTAGGGTTACCCAGTGGCCAGTAAGCTCCTGTGTCCACTTTCATATAGCTGTGTTTTTTGGTCTTTTTGAGACAGGGTCTCCCTGTAGCTCCAGCTGTCCTGGAACTCACTCTGTAGACCATGCTGGCCTGGAACGCACAAATATCTGCCTGCCTCTGCCTCATGGGTGCTAGGATTAAAGGCATGCGCCACCAGGCCTGGCTCATGCTTGGCTTTTTACACATGTCCTGGGGACTTGAATTCAGGACTTCATACTCAGACAGCAAGTGGTTTTACCTGCTGAGCCGTCTACCCATAACAAATTTAAAACAAATGCTCCTCAATGTGAAACCCAAAACTCTGAAGGTGATAGAAGAAAAAGTTAGCAGCAGTCTACAAGACATAGGCATAGGAAAAGAGTTCCTAAATCAGACAGCAGATACACAGGAAATAAAGTCGACAATTAACAGATGGGACCTCATTAAACTCAAAAGCTTCTGTACAGCAAAAGAAACAATCAAGGAAGGGAAGCAAAAATCAACAGAGTGGGAGGAAACCTTCACCACAGATACATCTGACAAAGCATTGATTTCCAGACTATATAAACTACTCAAAAACCAAAGAAAGAAAACAAATAACTCACTCAAAAGATGGAGCAAATAGCTGAACAGAGACTTCTCAAGTGAAGAGTTAGAGATGGCTGAGAAACATCTTAAAAAGTGTTCAGCATCACTAATAATTAAGGAAATGCAAATTAAAACCACTTTAAGATATTATCTCAATCCCATTAGACTGGCTAGGAGCAAGAAAACAAATGATACCAAGTGCTGGAGAGTTTGTGGGGAAAGGGAAACACTCATCCACTGCTGGTGGGAATGTAAACTCGTACAGCCACTAGGGAAAGCAGTGTGGAGAAATCTTGGAAGAGTCAAAATGAGCTTGCCACTTGACCCAGTCATACCACTGCTGGGCATATAACCACAAGATGCATCTTACTGCAGATACATGCAAAGCATGTTTGTTGCAGCTCTCTTCACAATAGTAAAGAGCTGTATCCAACTCAAGTGCCCTTCAACTAACAAGAGGACAGAGAAAATGTGGTAAATCTACACAATGGAGTTTTATGTGGCGGTAAAGAAAGATGACATCATGAACTTTGCAGGTAAATGAATAGAATTAGAAGATATGCTAAGTGAAGTAACACAGTCCCAGAAAAACAAAGGATGAATGGCATCCCTCATCAGTGGATGCTAGTGCCAATTACCTAGTTGCAAGGCAAACTGAGCAACATTAATGTTATATTCCTCATGATCTGAAAACAACTGTGCTCTTATATTGTGAATCCCTTAACAGGTTCTAGAACTAAGCTACCATTTATTTTCAGAGTTAGGAATTTTTGGTATATGGATGGAGGGTATGTATGCATATTTTAAGGTAATATAAGATCAAACGAATGAGGAAAAGGCTAGTTTGTCATGATGCTGTATCTGACCATGGTATTTATTTTATGGGAGTGCTTCTTAGTATTCCTTGTGCAGGGCTGTTTGAGCTTTTGTCCAATCAGTTTCTAAAATATTTCACAGTAGTTAAAAGTATCAAGCTGGTATAACTTAGCCTTTCTGGATTCTTAACAACCATACTTAATGCCTGTACCATTTGGCTGAGGGTCTTAAGGGATAACTTTTTTCCTTGCCATCAGAGGTCACTAAATCCCAGGGGACTATGCATGGGGGCATCTCGTGAAATGTCCTGCAAATGTGAGTCACCAGTCTTCCTGTGCAGGGAAGTCTTGGAGATCCACTAATGGGACTTTAGCCAGTGTCCAGTCTATAAAGAGGAAAGTCTGCTCATGCTTCAAAAAGGGAAGCCTGGTCTAGCAAGACCTGACATTGTCCTCTAGTGGGTGGAACTGGTGATTGAAAAGCCAAAAGGAGCTAGGGGCTCCCTCTACCCCCAAAATAACCTGAGTGACCCTTGAGACCAGAACCTCAAGTGACGTTGACAAAACAAAAACCTTGGTTAGTACTGGGGTTTCAGCCTCTTCAGAGTACAGACTGCCATTGTTGGGCTACCCAGGCTATATCATGAAGACCAGTACAGGATGATCAAGACAAGATACATTGCTTACTGGAACTCATTTGGTGACCAAAGGAAGGAAAATCCCCAGTGTGGAGCACAAGGGCAGAACTGAAGGTGGTTTTGGCTTGCCAAGGAGGAGCCTTCAAACATGACCTCTTTCAGCCTAATAAAGAAAAATTCATAAGCTGAAGATGCTAAAATCTATGATGTATGTGACATGCATATATGCATATTTTGTAGTGATGCATATTTGAATGAATAACAGCAACAATAACAACAACAAAAAGACTGGCTCAAAGAACTGACTGAAATGGTGAACATCTGCTCAAAACAGTAAACTTCTGCATCAAGAATTTGAGAGAGACTGAGAAAAAGATGAAAAACATGTTTGGCAGAATGCATGAGCTCTGGTGGGGTGGGGAGGCTGGAATGGGGGTACTGGTCTAGGTTTGATTTGAAAATTTGTATGAAATGCACAAATCTTCATTAAAAAATTGGCTTTGAAAAAAAATACAACTGCATTAGAAATGGAGTTGAAAAAAGCCATGCTGAATATTTCATACATTTAGGTATTATGCTATTATTATTATCAATACTACTATATTAACAATAATATTCAAGATCACTAATAAGGCAATAACATATGCATTAGCTCTGAAGATATTTCTGGATATTTACATTAAATTAATTCTTATTAATTTTATTATTGATAGATTCATGTTTAGTGTTATTAATGTTATTAATTGATATACCACAATGATAATATACTGAATTATCCCATGGAAATAAAGAAGTCAGAAATAAAATGAACTTGGATGAGTTATAAATACAAGCAAGTATGAAAAATCAAAAATGAACCCGTGACATGTTTCCTGTCAACAAAATTAGTAAATATGTTTTAAAGAAATAGGAGTAAGTTCAGAAAAGCTGTGAAAATAAATCCAGGTAGTCACTCTGGAACTACTGAATAGCCAACTGTTGTGATTTCAGAAACATTCACTGAGGGCAAATTGTCAAAACATCAATGTAGGCATCAGACATTCAACTTCAACTAAGTTTCAATTCAAATCACCTTAGTATGAGAAGGGCACTTGTAAAATAACCTTATAGAGGAAAAAAATCTATCCAGAGAAGTAGGACTCTTGGGAAACAATCTACTTATAATCACTTTAAGCTGAAATTTATTCTCCAATCTTTCCCGTGTATTGACAGTGCCATTCTAGTAAAATAATATGAACAGAGTACGCAAAGTAAATATTTTGTCATTGTGCAGGGAATGTTGTAAGAGAACCTATATGAGAAACCCAAGACTGAAATATTTGGTTAATAAAGCTGTTGAAATATATTGAAAAATTGTTATTGACTAGTTAAAAGTAGTCTGTCTTTCTCTCCAAGAATTGGATCAAATCCAAGCATTGGCATTGCTTTACCTCAAGGCAAAGGTTGTTGCAAATGAAAGACAGCTTTATGTAATTAAATTGGAAGGAGAATTCCAAATTTTATAATACATTTTAATATATATTTTATTCAATTTTTGTGTATTTCATACAAAATATCATAGTCATAATTATACCCCCCTCTCCCATCTGCCCTCTATAGCCACCCACCACCAGATTAACAGATTCTGTCTATGTGTTAAGGCCTAAAGAGTCAGGCTTGTGTACCCAGAAGTCCCTCGGTGTAAGTTTACCCAGTGGGGTCTAATAAGACAATCTAAACTCTCTACCTTAAAGATCAACTCTTCCTCACCCAGAACTCCCAATAGTTCTTTCACTAAGGTTGGAGCCTGCTGCCCATTTCCTAGTTCTATGCTGGGTTTTCTTTCAAATATTTTTATTGAATTTTTGTGTATTTTGTACATAACATCTCAGTCAGTCTTAATCACCTTTATACCCCTTTTTCCACTGGCACCCTTCCACAGCCCATTACTAGAATTCATACATTCTTTCATTTGTGTTAGTCCTATTATGCGAAATTAGTGTCCCCAGCTATTCTTCATTGCAAGTTCATCCAGTGAGCTCTATCTAGTCAGCCTATTTAAGAAGTCTAGCCCTTCCTTACCCACTGGTACTATTTCTTCAGGCAGAGTTTGGGTTCTGCTGCCCATTTCCTCAGGTCGATCCTGGGATTTGTCCTGCTAAGCTTGGATGAGTCTTGTGCCTGCTGATACCATTGTAGTAGGCTCATATGAGCAGAGTCCCCAGGGTTTGTAGTATTCTAGGCCATGTATCACCTCCCTGGCTCTTAGAAACTTTCCACATTCTCTTATGGAATGCTTCCTGACCCCCAACTGAATGAAGGAGTCCTGTCTATGGACCCACCCCACACTCTGCAGACTTCTAATTTGCTGTTTGATAATTTATGATCTTTTGAGTTGTTGGACTTCTGTTGCATGAGGGAGCATCTTTAATAAGATAGTTAAGAGATTCATTAGTGTTCCCTTGTTCCCTTGTTCTACCTTAGCCTTAGGTGAAGAGGTTGCATTGTAGGTGTGCCATTCAGGCGTGGGTAATTCACAGGCAATGTCTATGTGTGACCAATTTTGGTATTCTATAATATCTCCATCTAGTTAAAAAAATCTTCTAAGCTTCTATCACACGTGGTGGCATACATTTTTAATCCCATTACACTGGAGGCAGAGGCAGGCAGATCTCTGTGAGTTCAAGGCCAGCTGGTCTACATAGTGAGTTCCAGGACATCTGGAGTTACAGGGAGACCTTGTCTCAAAATCACCCCCCCCAAAAAAAAGCTTCTTTGATGAGTTACGATATCTGAGATATTTGTCTGGAAATATAATGATGCATATTTTGCATTTAGTAAGAAGTTACATTAGTCTAGGTATGTGAAAGCCTTGGGAATCTCTCTAAAATGTATGACCCAACCATCCATCCATTTGTATTTAGCTATGTTTACAGTTGCCACCAAGATGTAAGTGCCATTACTGAACCAATGTTTTATGCTGTGCTGGATATTGATGTGGCTATTTGGTCTTAACGTTGATGTTGGACCATTGACTGCTGTTCTACTTTAGTAGCTTGAATGCTGCTCTCCAAATCTTTACCCTTCAGGGAGGTGGCTTCCAGGTTTGTTTCTTTTTGTTCTTTTTATTGTTTTTTTTTTGCAACATTGCTCCAAATCTGATCTCAGAAGTGTGTCCTCTCTTCATCAATAGGGTCTTACCTTCAAGTTCTTGGAGGTGATTAAGAGCTATTAAATAGCCTGTGTGATTTTCGGAGTCTTTTGATTACCTTGGCCAATGGCTGGAAGGAAGTTTTCTCCTGTCTGGCACTGTTTCTTGTTATGTAGCCTTCAGCTTTGTATTTAGATTATTAAACAAATGGGATTCCTTCAGGTTTTTTTACACTAGCTAGCATTATTTATCTCTACATTTTTAAAGATGTAAGTTTAATGGTAGGAAAACAAAACAGTGAAATCCAAACTGGTAACTGCTACTACCCATAGCTACAAGGAGAGAAATAACAAAAACAGTGATCTAGCCCAAGCAATCTAATCTGGACCAAAACTGAGGATGCTGAAATGATATTAACATCCCTTGGTCCTTTGTCTTTTTATGACCCATGGGCCTATTTCTGCAGTTAAAAGAGTTATAACAGTACAGACCTAAGCGAGCTTATGCTGTCACATCATGACATATGCTATTTATTTCATTTGACATTTCTTTTTCTTTCATTGTTTTCAACATACAAGGTCATTAACTTAAAAGATACAAGACAATATTTATTGAATTTCTCCAGGTATTATGTGATTTACAATATTTTTTGTTTAAATGTTCACAATTTTTAGCTCTATTTTACAGAGAATAAAATCTACAAATTGAAGTAATCTTAAAATTAATGTAAATTACTCAATTGACTAAATGAAATATATTTTTATGCCTCTGAGGACAGAATTCTTTCCACTCTGAACGTGTTAAGTAAACATTAAGAACTGCACTTTAGGAGCTGTTGTGATGGCTCAGCGGTTAAGAGAGCCGACTGCTCTGCAGAGGACCTGGGTTCAATTCCCAGCACCCACATTCCAGCTAAGAACAGGCTTTAAGCTGAACATGGTGGCACACACCTTTAATCCTAGCACTCAGGAGGCAGAGGTAGGCAGATATCTGTGAGTTCAAGGCCAGCCTGGTCTACAGAAGGGAGACCCTGTTTCAAAAAGACCAAAAAAAAAAAAAAAAAAAAGAACTACATTTTATTTTTTAATAATGCCATTATTGATGTTTTGTGTTTTCAGACATCATTTCTCAGTTCGCTTTAGACATATTCCCCTTTCCCTTCCCCCCACCCCTCCCCAGATCATGCATTCTGCAACACTTGTCATTGTTCAGTGTCTTACACGTGATTGCATTCCACACACACTGTTCTTCCCTACTTGGCTCAGCTCCAGGACTTGTCTCTTACCTGCAGGCCAATAGTCGCTAGGCTTCACCCTCACACCCTCACAAGAAGGGGAGAGGGAAAACCACAGGAGATCACCCATGGAAATGAGCAGACTCACGTGCAGAGAGCTGGGGAGATAGTAACTCCATTTACTTTCTGTCAGTGAGGTATATATACTGAAGGTGACTGTGCTCTGGGCAAGGAAGTGGGGGGCAGGCAGAAGGGAGGGTGAGCCACCTTGGCTATAATTGGGGGCTGCAGAGCTCCGGTTTGTGCAACAGGTAACTAGAGATGTGACATTTTGCTCAATGCCTCAAGGGAAGGGGCCTGGAAGTTTGCAGAGATAGGGTGAAGCAAGAATCATTGTAATATCCTAAATCTTCCTACTACAGATAACTCACAGAGGCAATTCTGAATGCCCACAGAGATGTCAGATAACCCGAGATCTTCTGGGACAGGTCTTAGAAGTCCTTGCTTCAAGCCACACACAAAGCTCCATTCCCACAATAACTATTCTCCATCTTTCTTTCAGTCTTTTTTTATGTCTAGGAATTCCCGATTTTGTCCATTAATTTTATCTTACTCTAAAATATGCATACATACTTTCCACTCATATACAGTAATTGCAGAGTATAAGTGGTGGATTGATTCTAGAGCCCATTAAGAGATTTACATTATAACAACATAGTTGCTTTCAGATAAACAGAAATATAACAATAATGTTGTTCAGCTTGCATTTCATCTGGGGATTTTGTATTAGCATCCACAAATGAGGGAGACCATTCACTGCTTGTTTTTCTGGGACTGTGTTACTTCACTTAGCATAATGTTTTTGAGTCCATCCATTTACCTGCAAAATTCGTGATGTCATCTTTCTTTACTGTTTCATAGAACTCCATTGTGTATATGTACCACATTTTTGTCATCCATGCCTCAGCTGAAGGGCATTTAGGATGGTTCCAGTTCTTCGCTATTGTGAAGACAGCTGCAATAAACATGAAAGTGCATGTATCGTTGCGGTAGGATGAGTCTTGTGGGTATAAACCCAGAAGTGATATGGTTGGGTCAGGTGGTAGGCTCATTTTGAGTCTTTTAAGGGTTCTCCACACTGCTTTCCACAGTGGTTGTACGAGTTTACATTCCCACCAGCAGTGGATGAGTATTCTCCTTTCCCCACAACCTCTCTAGCATTTCGTATCATTTTTTTCATTGATCCTAGGCAGTCTTATTGGAGTTAGAGAGAAAAAATAGAAAGGAGGAAGTGGCACAAATTATTACATATTTTAAAAGCTAAGCTCATCTTCTTGGAACATGCTTGTAATCCTAAGACTTGAAGCACAAAGGCAGAACGATCAGGAGTTCAACGCTAGCCTTAGTTACAGAGCAAGTCTCAAAACCAGAAGGATAGAAATATCAATGTACCTTCTATTTAAGCAACTTTTGCCAATTTTGAATTGACCTGTTAATTGATCCGTTTAAAAATATCATACATGGGGGCTGGAGTGATAGACTAGCAGTTAAGAGCACTGACTGCTCTTGCAGAGGACCTGGGTTCAATCCCCACACCCACATGGCGGCTAAGAACAGTCTGTAACTCCAATTCCAGGAGAACTCCAGTTCCAGGGGAATCTGACGCCCTCTTCTGACCTCCGCAGCATTGCACGACACGGGTGCACAAACCTTCATGCAGACAATACACAGACAAAAATAAATAAAATTAAAAAAAAAATAAATAAAAATATCATATATGTCATTAACATTCTAAAGTGATTACTGAATAACTGGAATAACAATGAATCATACTGCACTTTACAGTATTTGACAGAAGAATATACAAAGAAAAGAAGAGAGACATGAATAATTTTAAAAAACACAGAAGTCTGAGCTTCCTGGGCTTCAAAATTTCATAATAAGTACACTACCAATTACAAATGTTTTTTGAATGACTGTGGCTATAGAAAGCCTACCAGCTGTAATAATTACACTCTAATCTTTTGTGGAGCTATTTTCCCTGCAACCACAGAAAATATGGCATCATGGGAAATCCTGTCATTTCCATATATTTACCATAATTTTTGCTTGCCAGTAATGCTATTTCCAAGTGTTGCACCTCTGCAATCCAAACTGTTGTTAATGAGAAAGAAAACTGAAAGATAAATCATCCACATTTCGTCTCATTTTCTCCCAACAATGTTTCTCTAGCATAGATTCATTTCTTTTACCTATGTATCTCAATGTGTACATAACTTTTAAATTAAATAAATTGGCCTTAGTTGAAAAGTCTACTTTCATTTCAATCTGAAACTTCATGCTGAAATTTGTTGAATGTAATTCCTGATATAGGAATTTAACACATTCACCATGGATAATGGTTTTTCCTAAGACTAACTCTGAACTCGTCTCAAAAATTTTATGCAGTGATATCTACAGAAGCTCCTGTAAAAGACAAGAGTCTAATTCAGAAGATATTGTGCACATTTTGATACTGTCAGTTGATGCCATTTCTGATTATTCAACACCATACTATATTAACAAAATCATTTCACAAAATTAGGCAATAAATGCCAACAATTTCAGTCCTTTTTCTAATAAAATAAAACTAAGTAAGTTATCTTTTAAATTATAGAAGGAAAATTTAATCATAAATTTTGTTAGCAGTAACTCAAAATATCATAAAATAGAAACAATATAACAGTTACTACCATCTAGTCATATTTCATTTCATTTCATTTTTTTCAATGTACATATGCCTATTGTTATAACCTGAATGTGGAGATCTTACCATTCACCCCTTTCATTTAACAGTCATATTCAGATAATCTCACACCGCTATATATTTGGTTTTCTATCAAATATTAAGCAGTGTATTTCATCAAAGACATATCAATCAGTAAGAAGTCTGTATACTATATTAGCTATCAGGCACGTAACTCAACAAAGCAAATTCCATAAAACCTTAAAATTGGGACAACATTATATTTCATTATGATTTCACAGCTATATTGCAGAAGGAACTCTTCTCCTTAAAAAAAATACCTCTCATTTCTTCAGAGTATACATTTATTTCTAAATCTGATCACCAGAGAAATCTGTTGGGCCCTTTTAGAGCCAGTTCTCTTATATTCAGTGGGGTCAGCATATGTAGAGAAACATAAGTTTTGTTCTGTTTTTACTTTTTCTCTTCACAAAGCATGGTTGGCCTTCTTGACCCTTTCTTGACAGGCTCTAGACTGGAGCCATTTTAACTGACGGGGCAAGAGTAAGATACTCTATTCTTCCAAGGTGTTCTTTTTCATTACCACTTTGTTGTTTCAGGCTGTCAGCAAGGCCGTTAAGACTGTGACAACTGAACAGTTGGTAGACAACATGTACAGGTGGGCTACCAGTCACTTACATTTAATTTGAAAGAACAACAATTGTCATTCATCTGTAATAACAAAATAGCATGATAAAAATGATTTATGTAAAATAATCTACACTATTGAATTGTAGAGACTGAGTTGGAATATGATGTGTACTTTAAAATAAAATTAAATTGCATATGTTTGCAATATATGCATTGCTAATAAAAGTAATGACAGGATAGAAATATTTTTAATAATTTTTGCTAATTAACAAGATTTGGAAAATTGCATGAAATCCTTTACCATAAGCAATAGCATCAACCACCTGGCAAAGCAATCTTATATTACATGTAGTAATCTTATGTTAGGTATTTCTAGATATATTATTTAATTGTTAATAGCTACTGTCAGCTTCCAGCTTTGGTGTATGCCAGAATAATAAAAAGTGGAGAAATGGTGCTTATTTTGTATTGGACATAAATGAAAATGAAGAGGAAGTGAATTTGGGCCTTAGTATAACCTTCAATATCATACAATCAATGCCTTCCTGCAATTAAGGCATACATCTTAAAAGTTCCAACATGTACAAATAGTGCTATCAGTAGAAACCAGAACTTCAATATGTGCCAGTGGGGATCATTTAAGACTTAACCATATTACCAGAAGATAAAAAGCTATTGGCATAACACAACACTGATAAGAATTCTTAGTTATGCAAAACTGCTTACTGTTTTAAAAAAACTCATGCCCAAATTTCAGCTAGCATACTTACTTGGAGAGATGAGATTGACCAGGTGTCCCATAGACCCTCAAAAAATATTAGCCATTGCCCCTGCTTTTGCTTACCCATGAGAACTTGACAATAAAATGTTGTTGTTATATATCTGACAATACATACAGGAGCCATAGGAGAAAAAAAAAAAGGAGAAACCAATCTGGTACTCGCTTCAAAGCTTCATCTCTACTGGCTAGCATTTATAGTAAAGGAAGATAGTATGCATGCTACTGGATGAAAAAATATTCACTAACACTACTCAGCTGTGAATCCTGAATCCTGCATGGATCAACAACAACTGCCTGAGAAAGATATGAGATCTAGCAAAATAGTGGCATGAATACTGTGGGAGCAAACAATCATTTTCAAATTGGATTTAAGCTCCACTTTATAAGACAGAGCTCACACCTGACATTTGTATTAGGTGTAGAAACGTGTCCATAGGGGACAGCCTGATACTATTATTGTGCTAAACAATCACAACATTAAAGCAACTCTTTTTTTTTTCACATAAATTTATTTATTTATTTATTTTTAATAAATCTAGAACCGTTTTCCCGCCCATTCCCCCACCCCGCCAGAGCTCATGCATTCTGCCAAACATGCTTTTCATCTCTTAGTCTTTCTCAATATTTTCCATGGGGAAGTTGACTGTTTTGAGCAGAAGTTCAGTGTTTCAGTCAGTTCTTTGATGCAGTCTTTTCTGTTGTTGTTGTTTCCAAAATGCATTACGCCCAACTGCTTTGTACAAAAGCTCAGGGGACCCTACACAAGAAATACTTACAATTGGGTAATTGGCACTAGCATCCACAGATGAGAGATACCATTCATCGTTTGTTTTTCTGGGACTGTGTTACTTCACTCAACATGATGTCCTCTAGCTCCAGCCATTTTCCTGAAAAGCTCGTGATGTCGTCTTTCTTTACTGCTGCATAGAACTCCATTGTGTAGATGTACCACATTTTCTCTATCCACTCGTCAGTTGAGGGGCATTTAGGTTGGTTCAAGCTCCTTGTTATTGTGAAGAGAGCTGCAATAAACATGGCCGTGCATGTATCTCTGTGGTGGCGTAAGTCTTGAGGGTACATGCCCAGGAGTGGTATGGCTGGATCGGGTGGCAAGTTCATTCCAAGTCCCCCAAGGGTTCTCTACACTGCTTTCCATAGTGGCTGTACGAGTTTACATTCCCACCAGCAGTGGATGAGTGTTCCCCTTTCCCCACAACCTCTCCATCACTTGGTATCATTTGTTTTCTTGATCCTAGCCAGTCTTATTGGAGTAAGATGATATCTTAAAGTGGTTTTCATTTGCATTTCCTTAATGATTAGTGATGTTGAACAGTTCTTGAGGCGTTTCTCAGACATCTCTAATTCCTCATTTGTGAAGTCTCTGTTCAGTTCTTTGCTCCATCTATTGAGTGGGTCATTTGTTTTCTTTTTTCTTTGTTTTTTGAGTAGTTTATATATTCTGGAAATCAATGCTTTGTCAGATGTATCTGCAGTGAAGGTTTCCTCCCACTCTGTGGGATTTCTCTTCACTTCCTTGACAAAAACCACACCATCATCTCAATTGATGCTGAAAAAGCCTTTGACAAAATCCAGCATCCCTTCATGCTTAAAGTCCTAGAAGGAATTGGATTGGAGGGATCATTCCTCAATGTAATCAAAGTCATATACAGGAAACCCACAGCCAATATCATCCTAAATGGGGAAATGACAGAAACATTCCCTTTAAAGGTAGGAACTCGGCAAGGCTGCCCCCTGTCACCATTCCTCTTCAATATAGTGCTTGAAACACTTGCTAGAGCAATAAGGCAAGAAAAGGATATTAAAGGAGTACTAATTGGAAAAGAGGAAGTCAAACTATCCCTATTTGCTGATGATATGATTATTTACTTAAGGGATGCTAAAAAAAACCCACCAGAAAACTCCTAGAAGCGATTAACAGCTTCAGCAAAGTGGCAGGATGCAAAATCAACCTTAAAAAGTCAATGGCCTTTCTTTACACTAACAACAAGCAACTGGAGAAAGAATTCAAAGAGACCTTCCCACTCACAATAGCCTCAAAATCAATAAGATACCTAGGCACAAACCTAACCAAAGACACCAAAGACCTCTACAACAAAAATTTTAAACCCTTAAAGAAAGAAATTGAAGAAGACCTCAGAAGATGGAAAAACCTCCCATGCTCATGGATTGGGAAAATTAACATTGTAAAAGTGTCCATTTTACCGAAACTCTTGTATAGATTTAACGCAATCCCAATCAAAACCCCAAGAGTTTCTTCACAGGCTTGGAAACAAATGTTCTTAAATTCATTTGGAAAAACAAAAGACCCAGAATAGCCAAAACAACCCTGAGTGAAAAGAGCTACACAGGGGGGATCTCTATACCAGACTTCAAACTATACTACAGGGCTATAGTAATAAAAACAGCCTGGTACTGGCACAAAAACAGACCTGTTGACCAATGGAACAAAACCGAAGATCCAAATCTGAGCACATACAATTTCAGCCATCTCATATTTGACAAGGAGGCCAAGAAGCCACAATGGAGAAAAGACAGCATCTTCAGCAAGTGGTGTCGGCAAAACTGGATCACCACTTGTAGAAGAATGAAATTAAACCCCTACCTCTCGCCCTGTACAAAAGTCAACCCCAGATGGATTGAAGACCTCAACGTGAAACCCCAAACTCTGAAGGTGATAGAAGAAAAAGTTGGCAGCAGACTACAAGACATAGGCATAGGAAAAGACTTCCTAAATCAGACAGCAGCTGCACAAGAATTAAGGTCAACAATTGACAAATGGGACCTCATCAAACTCAAAAGCTTCTGTACATCAAAAGAAACAAATTTTTTCTATGTGTATGAATGTACTGTCTGCATGCAGGTCTGTGCACCCGTGTTGCACAATGCCTCAGAGGTCAGAAGAGGGCGTCGGATTCACCTGGGACCTGAGTCAAATACAGTTCTCATCTCCCATGTGGGTGCTGGGGATAGAACCTGGGTCCTCTGCAAGAGCAGTAGGCATTCTTAACCGCTAAGCTATGTTTCCAGCCCTAAAGCAACTCTTAATGACTAATTTTATACCCAGAGATTAATGCATCATTCACTTCTCAGCAGAGAAACTACCTTGTGCAAAGATGGTAACTTAAAGAACCACAAGTGGCAAATGCGGAGAGAATAAGAGGCTGTAGACTGCTTTTCCATGAACAGGACATTCATACCAAACTTCTGCCTTCAAGGCTCATGATCATTGCAGAAGAATGATTGAAAAGCCCAACATGGTACATGGCCAAAAGGAAATAGAGATTTCCAGACACCCAGATAATTACTCATATGCACTCAGAGCAATAGTGACAGAATGTGCATGTGGAAGTCCTATGAAAGTACATTCTAGAAAAAATCTCGGCATAGACATGGGAGAGTGGGTAAGAAACTCGAACCCTACATGAAGAGCTATTTGTAATTCCTGGCTGCTAGCACAGGGAGAGTCAGTCTCTTTTAAGAATATGACTCTTGGGTTGGAGAGATGGCCTAGAGGTTAAGAGCACCGACCGCTCTTGCAGAGGACCCGGGTTCGATCCCCAGCACCCACATGGCGGCGGAGAGCCGTCTGAAACTCCAATTCCAGGAGAACTTCAGTTCCAGGGGAGTCTGACACTCTCTTCTGACCTCCGCGGCATTGCACATCACGGGTGCACAGACTTGTATGCAGACAATACATTCATACACATACGGAAATAAATAACATTTAAAAAAAAAAGAATCCCCTTTAAAAAAAAAAAGGAATATGACTTTTTGCAAGTTAACAAGGATCCAATAGGTGTACCCACACCAAAGGGTATTTGGGTACACAAAATTGACTTTATATACAGAGTACATGAAATTGGCCAGAGTGAAGTAAGGGAGGGATGCAGACAGGGGAAAAGTTCTAAATATGATCAAATATATTGTATGAAATTTACAAGTTCAGAGGGGCAATGGGTAGGAGAATAATGGAGAGGAAGGGTTGACAAAAAATATATTGGCACATATGCATGAAGATGAGAAGATGAAGCCAATCCCTTCATACCTGGAAAATATTAAGTAAACAGTAAATACTGTTATGAGGACATCTCTTAGTTCTGAAATAACATAGATTTTTATGGGTTTAATTTCTAGTACTTCATTACATGATACTGCTTCAGAAGGACTATATGAGCCAAATTTTGAAGAATACTGTTTAAAGGAATTGGTTCTTGGTCTTGGAGGATATCAAAATTGCTTAAACTAGAACTTCCCAAGTGTAGTGTATACACTAATCACCTGGAATCTTATTAAAATATAGACCATGATTCAGTAAGTTAGGAATGGGGACTAAAAGTCTTAATTTTAGACAATCTTGAGATGGTGCTGAAAAGGCTGTTTAGCATGAATTGGCAAGGACATTTCCAACGATACTTACTGATTATAAGGAAAAATATTTTCCCATTTTAATAGAATACACCTATAATATACACAATACATTAAAATTTTTTTGGTCATTTCCTACTATAAAATCTGTTGATATTGATTTTTATAGAATGGATGCTGTGATGGCTTATATGATAAATAACAAAATAGGCTCAAGGATTTGAATACTTGGTTCCTACTTGGCTAATTGGTGATGATGTGTCTCAAAAAGGGGGCAGCATTTAATGGTACCTTTGAGAGATCTGGACTTGCAGATGGAAGCATGTTGCTGGGAGTACACATGAGTTTATAGACTCTCTCTCTCTCTCTCTCTCTCTCTCTCTCTCTCTCTCTCTCTCTCTTCCTCCCTCTTTCCTTCTCCCTTCCTGCCCTCCCTCTCTGTTTCTGTTAACTTCTTTCTTTAGTTCCATATAGCATCTCTCAGTCTCCTGCTCATCTGGGTTTTCCTGCTCTTCTGGCCCACCTGCCTCTTACTGCCATGTCTGTCTGCCATGATGGACTTTTATCCCTCTGGAAGCATATGATAAAGCAAAATTCTTTCTGTACATTGCCTTTGGTCAGTCATGGTGTTTTATCACACTAAAACATGCAGTTTCCAGAAACATTACAATAGGCTTTAAAGAACAGTGGATATAGACAGCCCCATGAATGGACGGAAGTATTTTCCAGATATACCTCTGACAGAATAATGTCTAGAGTCTGTATACCTAAAAAAAGATTTAACATGAAGAAAGTAAACAACTTAGTTAAAAACAGACCACCAATATTTTCTTATTACATTTTTTGCTGTGATAAAACACTCTGACCAAAAGCAACATGAGAAGAAATATTTTATAGGCTTGTATCTGAAGGTCATAGTCCATCATTAACAAAAGTAAGAGAAGGAACGTAAAGCAAGAATCAGTTGGTAGGAGCCATGGAGGAGCACTATGTACTTGTTCATTCATTGGTTGACTTTCCAGTTCATGCTTAGGTGGCCTTTTCATACAGTCCAAGACCAACTGTAAGAGGAATGATGCCAAATGCAATGGACTGGGACCTCCCATGTCAAATAATAACTATGAAAATCTCTCACAGATATATCCACAGACCAACCTGATCCAAGAAACTTCTCATTTGAGGTTTCTCCTCTGAGATAACTCTAGACTGTCTCAAACTGAGAAGTAAGGCTAGCAATTGTGGAATATCACAGAGAATTCTCAATAAAATAATTATCAATAACTAATAAATATTTTTTATTTATTTCTGTATGTGCATGAATGTACTGTCTGCATGCAAGTCTATGCACCCGTGTCGTGCAATGCTGCAGAGGTCAGAGACGGCATCAGATTCCCCTGGAACTGAAGTTCTCCTGGAATTGGAGTTTCAGGCGGTTCTTGGCCGCCATGTGGGTGCTGGAGATCGAACCCAGGTCCTCTGTAAGAGTGGTGGGCGATCTTAACCACTAGGCCATCTCTCCATCCCCAATAACTAATAAATATTAAAAATATATAACATTGTTAGTCATTGTGTAAATACAAATTAAACCTATTTTGAATTTCTATCTCATCTCAGAATGGAATGACAGCAAATGATGGTGAAGATGTAGGGAAATATGTGAATTTATTGACTTCTGATATGAGAACAAACTCAAACAAATGCTATGGATGGATGGTTACCTGGTTTCTGTCCTTGAGTTGGGTAAACTGATTCAGTTATTAATTTTTTTAAAATTTCATTTATTTCTGTATGTGTATGAATGTACTGTCTGCATGCAAGTCTGTGCACCCGTGTCATGCAATGCCACGGAGGTCAGAAGAGGGTGTCGGACTCCCCTGGAACTGGAGTTCTCCTGGAATTGGAGTCCCAGATGGCTCTTGGCCACCATGTGGGTGCTGGGGATCGAACCTGGGTTCTCTGCAAGAGCGTCGGTGCTCCCAACCGCTAGGCCATCTCTCCAGCCCCCAGTTATTAATTTTTATGTACTGATCAATCCATATATTTCCTCAATGAAATCAAACTGATTGCAATGAATGATACTTTGGTATCTTCTTGAATTAAGTTTTCAAGCATTTATTACAATGTTTTATAGTTAGGTTCAACATAGATAATGGTCTATATTTTCTTTTGTTGTGTTCTGATCAGGTTTTGTTATGAGAATAACACTGGTTTCAAAAAAGGTCTTATTTATTATTAATGTATTTTGGCTTACTATAGAATACTGATGGTTCATTTTATGCCTTGTCTGGATTAGGCAATGCCCAGAAATTTGTCAAAATATTCTTTTCGGTGTGTATTTAAGAGTGTTATTGGAAGAAATTACCATATAAACTGGTAAACTGACTAAGGATCTGCCCTCATGAACCTAAATACACATCATCTAATCTGTTGATGATATCACTAGACTATAAAGTCAGAGGATGTATAATATGGTATTTACAAGGTGGGAAAATGTAGTCTAAGTCAGCATCATGTAAACTGATGGTGTAATTCCTAGACTGAAATCTAGTGAGAGAGTGAGGATAGGTGTACTTTGTAAATGGTAGAAGTTTAAAACCCAGGGCTCAAAGGCCCAAGCAGAACATAACTATTCAACCTCAAAGACAGAACTGTCCCCGGTGCCTCCTGGAGATGTGAGATACTGGCTTTCTCTTCAATATACCTCCTGCTCCCATGCCTCTCCAGACAGTAGGGACTCTCCCTCTGGAACAATAATCCAAGTAAGCTCTTCCTTCTATAAGTGGCCTTGGTCGTGTTGTTGTATCACAGCAATATTAAATATCTAATAAACCCACTTCAATTAATGTTAACACAATAATCTTCCACAGACAAGTTCACAGGACATCAAATCTGAAGCAAAATCCTTCATTGAGACTACATTTCCGAGTAGTTCAAAATAGTTCTTAGATGACAAAATTATTACACCTAGAGATACAAATACAAAGGACAACAAAATTATAAAAGAATATTTAGGACAACTCAAAAGAAAGCTGGAAGATAATAGAAAAGAAATAATAACTATGTTACAGGGATATGGATGCATTTCAGGGAGTGTACTGGCCATGCAAGTATAAGACATTAATTTCTATCCTGAACACTATATCAGGGCCAAAATTAATAGCACACCATCATTAATTTTTCCTTCCCTGTGTATATTTTAAAAGAGGAATGAATTAATTTATTTAGAAGAACAAATGCAACTACTTGCTCCCCATAAGATAGTCATTTTAGAATGTAAGGACATAAGTAAGCTAATAGATAAATATTAAAACTATAAAAAAGGTGATAGCCTCTTTAACAAATGATGTGGGGGATACTGGATATAAACATGCAACAGAGTGAAACACAGACATTAATTTACATTGTAAACAAAAATCCAATTGAAAATAAATTAAAGCCTTAAACATAACTCATTTGCAAAACTTTTAGGAGAAAGCAAGGGAAAGTCTTGGCATTGTTCAATTGGACATGAAAACAAACTTTGCCAATAAAAACAAAAATAAACAATTCTGATTAAGTCATACTAACAAGCTATTGCATAGCAAAACAATCAACAATGACAAGACAATATATAGAATGGGGGAACATATTTGCAAAAGATCAATACATGGTTATGATAAAATATATAAATAACTTATTTAAGCTAACAGCAAAAATTAAATAAAAGCAGCATATTTGTTTTAAAACACAAGCATGAGGCTGGAGAGACGGCTCAACAGTTAAGAGCACAGACTGCTTTTGCAGAGGACCTGAGTTCGATTACCAGCACCCACATGGCGGCTAAGAACTGTCTTTAACTCCAGTTCCAGGGGAACCCGACACCCTCTTCTGACCTCCATGGCATTGCATAACACAGGTGCACCAACATACATGCAGTCAGTACATTCATACACATAAAAAAGCCAAGTATTTCACTGTGAATTTACCATGAAAATGATATACATGGTCAACAAGTTACAGAAAAGATGCTGTTATCAAATTATCAGGTAAATGTGAAACAAAACCACAGTGAGGTATTATATTATACATGGTTAGATGGATACTGTTTAAAAAGTAATGGCAACAGGTGGCAAGGTTTCAAAGAAATTATACATTTACATAGTTTTTGGGATTATGAGAATTCACAAGGGCTATGGAAAGCAATATGCCTCATAAAATTTTTAAATGAGCTATCATATGATCCATTGCTTTTTGCTGTATATATAGACAAATGGATTATAATCAAGATTCTAGGGATATTTTCGCTCTCTTATGTCCTGAGGTACCATTCACTATTGCCAAGATAGAGAAAGCATCTTAATATCTATAGGTCAATGGAAAAAGAAAGTTTGAATAAACCTTCAGAAAAATATTATTTAATCTTTAAGAAGAAGATGAAACCTGGTCTTGGGGGTGGCACGTGCCATTAATCTCAGCACTTGGGAGAAGAGGCAGGCAAATCTTTGTGAGTTCAAGACCATCCTGGTCTACATAATGAGGTCCAAGCCAACTAAAGCTATAAGGTGAGATGCTGTCTCAGAAAAATAAATAAATAAATAAATTAATTAATAAATATTTCATTAATAATAAATAAATACATGAGTGGATGCAACAATTAGAAAGAGAACAAGAAAGGACAATTCAATTTTTGCATGAGTGGTTTGTTTACATGTACATATGTGAATCCCATGCTTCCCTCATGCTTACAGAGGCCAGGAGAGGGCTGAGGGTCCCTAGAACTGGAATTACAAATGGTTGTAAGCTGCCATGAAGAAGTTAGGTTTTTAACCTTGGACCTCTGCATAAGTAGTAAGAGCTATTTACTATTAAAAGTAGTAAGCAAAGGCTGAACCATATCTCCAACTCCAAGAAATAATAATTTTTTAAAGGCATGTAATGAGTAATAAGTTTATAGATATACTTCATGAACGTTCTTTAAACTCATTCTAAAAATATTACACATTTTAAAGGCAAAATAAGTATTTAATATGCAGTATCCAAATGAGAATCAAGAAAAGACAATTACCATATTTGTAAATCTGAATTTTAAATTGTGTATTTCCATTCTTTGAATACTTCTGTACACCGTAGAGTTTTTATGTAAGAAATAATAAACTTTATATTACAAAAAATAATATCTTGCTCCATGCAATACTTTTTTAAAATTTTTATTTGTTTATTTTTTAAGGATTCTACAATATAAGAGCACATTGTTTTCAGATCACATTAATGTTGCTCAATTTGCCAAACAATTAGGTAATTGTTGCTAGCAACCACAGATAAGGGATACCATTCTTCACTTGTTTTTCTGGGACTGTGTTACTTCACTCAGCATGTTATATTTTAACTCCATCCATTTATTTGCAAAGTTCATGATGTCTTCTTTCTTTACCACTGTATAGAACTCCATTGTGTATATTTACCACATTTTCTCTATTCACTCATCAGTTGAGGGGCACTCGGGTTGGTTCCAGCTCCTTGCTATTGTGAAGAGAGCTGCAAGAAACATGGCTGTGCATGTATCTCTGCGGTAAGATGAGTCTTGTGGGTACATAACTAGGAGTGGTTTGGATGGGTCAGGTGGCAAGTTCATTCCCAATCTTCCAAGGGTTCTCCACACTACTTTCCATAGTGGTTCTATGAGTTTACATTCCCACCAGCAGAGGATGAGTGTTCCCCTTTCCCCACAACCTCTCCAGCACTTGGTATCATTTGTTTCTTGATACTAGCCAGCCTTATTGGAGTGAGATGATATCTTAAAGTGGTTTTAATTTGCATTTCCTTAATTATTAGCGATATTGAATATTTTGAAGATGTTTCTCGGTCATCTCCAATTCCTCACTTGTGAAGTCTCTGTTCAGCTCTTTGCTCCATCTTTTGAGTGGGTCATTTGTTTTCTTCTTTCTTTCTTGAGTAGTTTATATATTCTTGAAATCAGTGCTTTTCAGATGTATCTGCTGTGGTGAAGATTTCCTCCCACTCTGTGGATTTTCTCTTCACTTCCTTGATTGTTTCATTTGATGTACAGAAGCTTTTGAGTTTAATGATGCCCCGTTTGTCAATTGTCGACTTTAATTCTTGCTCAGCTGCTGTCTGATTTAGGAAGTCTTTTTCCTACACCTATGTCTTGTAGTCTGCTGCCAACTTTTTCTTCTATTGTCAGAGTTTGGGGTTTCACATTGAGGTCTTTGACCCATTTGGAGTTGTCTTTTGTACAGGGCAAGAGGTAGGGGTTTAATTTCATTCTTCTACAAGTGATGATCCAGTTTTGCCAACACCACTTGCTGAAGATGCTGTCTTTCCTCCATTGTATCTTCTTTGCCCCATTTTCAAATATGAGGCGGCTGAAATGGTATGTGCTCAAGTTTGGATCTTCAGTTTTGTTGCATTTGTCAACAGGCCTGTTTTTGTGCCAGAACCAAGCTGTTTTTATGACTATAGCCCTGTAGTATATTTTGAAGTCTAGTATAGAGATCACCCATGTACTGGTCTTTCACTCAGTGTTGCTTTGGCTATGCGGGGTATTTTGTTTTACCAAATGAAATTAAGGACTTTTTTCCAAGCTTGTGAAGAAACTCTTGGAGATTTTAATTGGGATTGCATTAAATCTGTACAAGAGTTTGGGTAGAATGGATATTTTTACTATATTAACTTCCCAAAACCATGAGCATGGGAGTTTTTTCCATCTTCTGATGTCTTCTTCAATTTTCTTCTTCAGAGGTTTAAAAATTTTTGATAGAAATCTTTGGTATCTTTGGTTAGGATTGTTCCTAGGTATTTTATTGATTTTGCGGCTCTTGTGAGTAGGAAGGTCACCTTATATCCCTTCTTCAGTTGCTTGTTTTTGGCGTAGAGAAATGCTACTAATTTTTCAAGGTTAATTTTGTATTCTGCCACATTACTGAAACTCTTAATCATTTCTAGGAGTTTTCTGGTGGAGTTTTTAGCATCCCTTAAGTAAACAATCATATCATCAGCAAAAAGGGATAGCTTGACTTCCTCTTTTCCAATTAGAACTCCTTTAATTTCCTTTTCTTGCCTTATTGCCCTAGCAAGGGTTTCAAGCACTATATTGAAGAAGAGTGGTGACCGGGGGCAGCCTTGCCAAGTTCCTGCCTTTAAAGGGAATGATTTTGTCATTTTCCCATTTAGGATGATATTGGCTGTGGGTTCCCTGTATATGGCTTTGATTACATTGAGGAATGATCTCTCCAATCCAATACCCTCTAGGACTTTAAGCATGAAGGGATGCTGGATTTTGTCAAAGGTTTTTCTGTGTCAATTGAAATGATTGTGTGGTTTTTGTCTTTCAGTCCATTTATATGTTTTATGATATTTGTTGTTTTTTATATGTTGAACTATCATGCATCTCTGGTATGAACCCAACTTGGTCATGATGGATGATCTTCTTGATGTGGGTCTGTATGCAGTTTCCAAGTATTTTGTTGAGAATTTTTGCGTTTGTGTTCATTAGTGAGATGGATCTATAGTTCTCCTTTTTGGTTGTATCTTTGCCTGGTTTTGGTAATAGAGTGATGCTGGCTTCATAGACAGAATTTGGGAGAATTCCCTGATTTTATCCTTCTAAACAATCTGAGTAATAATTGTTGTAAGTCTTTTTAAAATGTTTTATAGAATTCTGATGTGAAACCATCTGGGTACGGGCTTTTTTTTTTTTTTTTTTTTAGTTGGGAGGTTTCTTATTATGTCTTCAATTTCTTCATATATTATGGATCTGTTTAAGCTGTCTATCTCTTCTTGGTTGAGCTTTGGTGATTCCCAGGATTGCATATATTCATCCATTTCTCCTAGGTTTTCAAACTTTGTAGAGTATAGTTTTTTTTAAGTATTCCCCTATGATTGTCTGGATCTTTTCATTGTCTGTGGTGGTCTGTCCCCTTTCATCACAGATTCTATTGATTTGGAGTTGTTCCTTCTTTCTTTTGGTTAACTGGGCTAGAAATCTGTCTATCTTATTTATTTTCTCAAAGAAACAACTTTTGGATTCATTGATTCTTTTTTATTTATTGTTTTCTTTTTTTCTATTTCATTGATTTCCCCTCTGAGTTTTTCTTTTCTTTCTGTCTGTTGCGTTTAGGGTTCATTTATTGTTGTCTCTCAAGTGTTTTTAGCTGCAGTGTTAGATCGTTCCCTTTGCTCTTTCTGTTTTTCTAATGTAAGCACCCAGGGCTATAATCTTCCCTCTTAGTACTGCTTTTAAGGTATCCCATAGGTTTAGTTGTGCTGCATTATCATTTTCATTCAGATCCAGGAATGTTTTATTTTTTTTTTCTTTTTCTCTTCCTTGACCCATTCATTATTCAGGAGTGTGTTGTTTAGTCTCCATGTGTTCTTGTAGATATCAGGGCTTATGTTGGTGTTGATATTGAGCTTTAGTTCACTGTGGTCTGACAGAATGCATGAAGTTATTTCAATGTTTTTGGATTTGTGGATGTTTCTTCTGTGTCCCAGTATGTGGTCGATTTTGGAGAATGTCCCATGGGGTGCTGAGTAGAAAATGTCTTCTCTGGTATTAGGGTGGAATATTAGGCAGATGACTGGGAGGTCCATTTGGTGTACTGTATGATTCAGTTCAGATGTGTTTCTGTTTATCCTTTGTCTGGTTGACCTGACCAAAGGGGTCAGTGAGGTATTGAAATCCCCTACTATGAGTGTATTGGGGTTAATCTGTGCCTTGAGGTCCTGGAGAATTTTTTTAATTCTTTTATTGTGTATTTATACATTTATTACCATGGCTTCTGTTCAAATGTAAGACACCCCCTCATGTCCCCAACCTTCCATCAGAACTCATACATTACACCATCCATTTTAAATTGTATTCAGTCAAGCTTTTGAACCCAGATGTCATTCTGTGTAAATTTATCCACTGGAGTCTGGTCAGATGTGCTCTAGAAATCTTTTTTTTATAAAGTTTGGTGCACCAGAGTTTGGTACATATATATTCATGATTATGAAATCGTCATGGTCAATTGTTCCTTTGAAAAAATGTAATGGCCTTCTTTGACTCTTCTGATTTCTTTTACTTTGAAGTCTATTTTGTCTGATATTAAAATAGCAACACCTGCTTTCTTTTTGGTATAATTTGCTTGGAATATTTTTTTTCCATCCTTTCATTTTAAGGTGGTGCCTGTCCTTGAAGGTAAGATGTGTATCTTGTAGACAGCATATAGATGGGTTCTGTTTCCTAATCCAATCTCCCAGTCTATGTCTTTTGATTGGGGAATTTAGTCCATTAATATTTAACGTTATAAGTAAAAGATGTGTGTTGCTTCCTTTCACTTTATTATCCATTTGCATTTTTTGGTCTAGGTTTTTACTTCTGCAGTTATGCTTTTATTAATTTCTCTTTCTAGGTCCCTGAGATAGTTGCTACTTTCTTCTGTCCTTTGAAATGCTTCAAGTATTCTCTGAAGGGTTCATCTTCCAGACATGTATTCTTTCATGTTGTTTATGTCATGGAAGATATTTCTCTCTCCTTCAACTATAATTGACATTTTTGCTGGGCATAGTAACCTGAGTTGGCATCTATAGTCCTTTAACAGTGTGAACGCTTTTCTCCACGGTCTTCTTGCTTTCATAGTTTGCACTGAGAAGTCAGTTGTAATTCTGCTAGGTTCCCCCTTATATGTAACTTGTTTTTCTGGTGTGGCTTTCAGAATTTTGTCTTTGTTTTGGACATCTAGCCTTTTAACTATGATATTGGGTAGAGAGTTTCTTTTCTGATCTTGTCTGTTTGGAGTTCTATGTGCTTCTTGTATTTGTATTGGTTTGTCTTTTTTTTTTTTAAGGAACAAAAGACTTTTATTTTTTTTCATGTGCAAATGTCTTTATTCCTAAAATAAATCACACGCAAATGTTAAAACACAATGTTCCCACTTGATTCTTCAGCTAATACAAAGCCATCAATAATAGCCTAATACTCCTATGGACACAAGATTGGGAATACATTGTTTTTCATTTTTTTTTAGTTTTAATTAATTTATTTATTTTTTAAGGGATTCTACAATACAATGACACAGTTGTTTGCAGATAGCATTGATGTCACTCATTATGTCATACAATCAGGTAATTGGTGCAAGTGTCTATATATATCCCAAATCTATTTGGCTATTGGCTCTCTCCTTGGAGGAATAACTCACAGCGGATGCCACAAGCTTGTGTCCTCTGGTGGTTGGGCGATGTTGTGAGCCACAGTAAGAACTTGTCACCCTTTATAGAGAAACCACAGTTTGCAGATTAGCATGCCATCCAAGCATCTGTGTCTATGCTCACAGCTTAGCTTGGCATAATAAGTGGTACTGCTTAAATGCCTGTACATCCAATAGCTTGTGCTTTGTTAATATGACTAAAAAGGGTATCACTGGGTAAGCTGTCAATCCATGAAGGGAAACAACCTGAATAGACTGGAGTCCAAAATGACAACTCCAAAGAAATTAGACTGTTTTCTTCTCACCCACTTGTGCCCCTTTCCCAAAGCCCAGGAAACAAACTGCGGAAGAGGAGGCGTGGTAGATTATAAGGGCTGTGGAGAGACAGGGGTGAATCATGAGACTACAGGAATATAGTCTGGACTCCTGATTGATCAACATGTCTGTGCATACAAGCTTCTCCAACTGGTCTATCTGAACCTTGGGTTGTTCAAAATTTGGACATAGATACTTGCAAAATGGTTTGTCTTTTTTTAGTTGGGGAAATTTTCATCTATTTTTCTGTTGAAGATCTGATCCATACCATTCTCTTGGGATTCTTCTTCTTCCTCTATCCCTATGATGTGGATGTTTGATCTTTGCATAGTGTCCCACAAATCCTGGTTGTTCCACTTTTGTGTATTTTTAAATTTTTCATAACCTTTACTTGAGGTTTTTAGTTGTTATGTGTTATCTTTCAGGTCTTATATTCTTTATTCTGCTTCCTCCAATCTACTTCTGAGGCTTTTTCCATTCCTTTCAGCTTTATTGGATGAGTGGTTGATTTCCTATTTCACTTCATCTTGTGATTTCTTGAGTATTTCTACTGCCTTTTGGAACTTCTCAATCTCTTCCTGTAGCTCTTTGCTTTGCTGGTTGGTTTCCCTTTCTTTTTCAACATGGGATCTTTTCAGTGTTTCCACTTCCTTTTGGAGTTTGTCATTTTCTTCCTCTAGATGTTTCTGGAGTTTGTCATTCTCTCTCTAGGTCCTTCTTGAGTTTTTCATTCTCTCTCCTTAGTTCTCTGACTTGTTTTTTATATTCGTTGATTTTTTTTTAATATGTTTGCAATTGTTCCTCTAAGATCTGTGTCCTGGTCCATCCCCAGGGGAATCCCACTGTAGGAATCTCCCACAGGGTTGGTAAAGCTTGGTGTCGAATAATCTTGCACATTTTCCGTGCTGTCCCTTCTTCCTGTCCCTGGCATGTGGGTTTCTGTATACCTGTATTCTAATGTGAATCCCAAATGCTTCTTCATTGTGTTGAAGGCTTGCTTTGCTTGGGTCCTTCAGATGCCTTGTTTGTCTGTTTGTTTGTTTGTTTATTTGATTGATTGATTTGTTTTTCTCCTTGATTATGGAGTGTTGACTTCTCTAAGTTTTATGCTTTCTATTGGAAGACTAACTCACTCTTCCCTTTAGGTTCTGAAGGTTCTCCAAAGAATCCACTTGGACACTCCTTAGGCAAATCCACTTGGCGGGGGTGGGGATGGGAATGAGTACTCTGTGCTTCAGGTGGTCCTGGGAAATCCCCGATCTAAGGTCTGTGCACTCAATCTCAAAGTGGCAACAGGCCCACCTTTTATACCAGCTAGCAAGATGACTCCACCCTCACACCCACACAAGACACGGATTTAATCAAACCAATGAGAGAATTATCCGACAGGCCAGATAGGATTATCCAACAATCCACCTGGCTGAAACACCCCACTCCTACCTGTGTTTCATGTGGTCATGGGAAATTCTCGATCTAAGCTCTATGAACTCTTCTCCATGCAATACTTATAGAAGAACATGGAAGACATTATTCTAAGTCACAGAAGAGCTAGCTGCATGATTCCTTTTCTGAGCAGTATCTAAAATCAACCCCATATATTCAGATTAGCATAGTGGTTACCTAAGACTGATGGAGGGGAAATGGAGGGCTGCAGCTCAAATTATAAATTCCAGTGATGCAAGACAAACATAGCCCCCAAATCTGTTATACTACATTGTGCCGATAGTTAACAATACTTTAATAGCACTCAAAGTATAGTACATACAAATATACATGTGCTACACACAGACACACCCCCATACACACACAAACACACACTTAGACACACCACACCAAAGCGCACACACACACACACACACACACACATCCAAACAATGTAAACTCTAAAAGTAAATAGTTTTATTGTAGAAATATACCAAATATTTGAAGGTGATAAAACACCAATAATCATGTAACTTCTCCAAAAACTAAAAAAATGTACCACTTTCAAACTGAGTTTATGCCCCATTATCACTCTGTCTCAAATCTAGACAAAATCAAAACAATTAACGTAAACTGCAGAGCAAAAAACATAATAAATTTTGATGTGAAAATCCTCAACAAGAAAGCAGGTATTATATTCAACTTCACATTGTAAGAATTATAAATCTTGACAGAGTAAGATTTATTCCTATAATTCATGAATGTTTCAACATTCAAAATCCAATCAATGTAGTGCACTAAATGAACAGAATGAAGGAAATAATCGCATCATTGTCTCAACTGATGCAGAAAAAGTACTTGAAAAAATTTAGTATTTCTCATGTTAGAAATGCTTAACAAATAAGAAGGAAAGTACTTGAACATAGCAACACTTGAAAAACACTTTTATTAAAGTTTTGTGTATTTCATATAGAACATCTTAATCACCTTTTACCTGCTTCCCCATAGGCAACCTCTGAAAGCCTCCCAACCAGATACCATGCATTCTGTCGTTTGTATTAAGGCTTATCATGCCATGTTAGTGTCCCAATAAGTCCCTCATTTGCAAGTTAATCCAGGGATATCTACTCGGCCTATGTAGAGTCACCCCCTTAAAGAAGAACAGCTCTTCTTCACCCAGCAGTAATCAACTGAAGATATTTCTTAAGTGAAGATTGTGGTCTGCTGCCCATTTCCCCAGTTCCATTCTGAGATTTTTGCCTGCTTGTGTTTGCATGAGTGTTGAGCATACTGACACAATCACTATAGGTTCATCTTAGTAGGATTCTAGGACCCTGTAGGTCTCTATTTCCATATAGTAATGCACATATTCCCGGACTATTACAAGCTTTCTTCCCTCTTTACTGCAATGTTTCCTGAGTTATAGGTGTGTGGTCTATTTATCTGTGAGCCTTAGGTGTAGAAGTTGCATCATACACACACCACTTAAGTTTAGACAATTCACAGACAATCTCTGGGATGACCAGTTGTGGAACTCTCTAATGATCTCTGACTGTTGTAAAAGAAGCTTCTTTGATTGGTGGTGACTGGGATAATTTTCTGTAAATTGAAGGATATATATTTTGGACATAATAAGTAATTACATTTGTCTAGGAATGTGACAACCTTGGGGTGTTCTTTAAGATATATGACCTCTCCAGCTATGTGTACTTTCCTAGGTTCACAGTACCATACATGAGTTACCTCCAATTGAGTGGGCTTCAGTCCAATTAAGTAGCTACTGATTACCCTCAAGGTAAAGGTACCACTAGTGCACCAATGTCATTTGCTGTGCCAGTTATTAATCTGGTTATTAGACCT
Source organism: Rhizomys pruinosus (assembly GCA_009823505.1). Taxonomy (NCBI): domain Eukaryota; kingdom Metazoa; phylum Chordata; class Mammalia; order Rodentia; family Spalacidae; genus Rhizomys; species Rhizomys pruinosus. The sequence continues at coordinate 48,245 of VZQC01014696.1, forward strand.
TGATCCTGGTGGTGGATCATCAATTGATGTTCTCCATTCCCAGCTTTCATAATATGCTCCATAGCTATGGGAGCTAATCTTCAAAATAGGTGGCTTCCCTGGTCAGTCCCAGCTCTATTGCTCCAAATCCTGTGTCTGAAGTACTTCCTCTCTTTAGCAATAGGGTCTTACCTTCAAGTTCTTGAAGGCAATCAAAGGCTGTGGAATTAGCTTGTGTAATTCTGGGAGTCTCTGGGTCTAGGTTCGCCAACAACTTAAAGAATGATATTGCCTGTCTGGCACTGTTTCTTGTTATGTAACCTCCAGCTATACATAAGAACTCATAAAGATATTGTATGTGTACTTTTACAGTAGGTTTTGTGCTCATAGAATTCCCTCTGGTTTTATACTAGCAAACAAAATGTTACTTAAACCTTGATTTCATAAAAATTTCTTGTATGAAATTATCAAAAAAACTAAAAAAATTAAATTTAGTAAAATGATACAGTTCTTCTAATAAGGTGGTCTGATTTTCCTTATCTGCTATTCTAGAATGATTAGCACACTGACCTACACGGTTGGTTACCAGCAAAATGATTGATCTTTCCACATGATGAATTTTTACACCAGTTTCTTCCCAGATTCTATCTGTAATCACTACTACTTTTTTGGTTTAATTTGAGTTTATTTTTTTTTGTTGAATGCAGAATTTCATACAATTTATTCTGATCATATTCAAACCCCCTTCCTCTCTTCCCTATCTTCCAACCCCTTGCCACTATCATGTCCTCCATTATTATCTGTATTTATCTTTATTTTCTTTTTTGTTAATGCCTATCAACACAATTCTGCCTCTCCCATGAGCATGAATGAATAGGTTGGGCAGGAAAACCTAGCCCTAGCTTAGCATCTATTCCTGCCTGCTAGATGCTGAGAGAAGAGTCAGTTTTCCTTACTGTTGTTATGTCTACTAGTTTGACCAGACTCCATGGAATAGATAATTCTATTCCAATCTTTGATCTGCACCTAGAATTTAGCTATCTATTATGACATTCTAAATGCTTAAGCACTTCAATATTCTTCATTATTCCTCATGTCAGCGAGAACCAAAGTTAAAAGATTAGAAAAAAGAGAGTATGTCCTCCTCAAACGGAAGGACAAGGGGCACAGCTGCCTGAGGAAAAACAAAAAAGAGTCTGTCCTACTCAAATGGAAGGATGAGGCATAGCTGCCTGAGGTAAAAAGAGTCTATCCTTCTCAAAATGGAAGGACTGGGCATAGCTGCCTGAGGCTAGAAAGAGTCACTCCTCATTTTAGGGAAGAGGGCACAGTCACCCATTCCTCCAATCCACCAAGGGAAGGTGAGAGTTTACCTTGTTCCTTGTAGACCCCCAAAGATCCAGTCTCCTTTAGGTGTTGCACATCATTTACATATCCCCATGGGGAGGTCACATAGCCCCAAGTTGGGTGCCAGCTGTGGGGCAGGAGGGTTCCCCAGGATCCGTGAGAGATACCAGTGCAAAATTGCTTGCACTCTGAGCTGCAGGCAGGGGGAAGGGAAAGGAAGGGAAGAACTCAGAGTCTGGTAAACTTTACAGGTCAAGGACTTCGGAGCTGGCCACAACAAACCAAAAGTCATTTATTTGCAGGAGTCTGAGGTCTTATGTACCGACATTTTGGGGATTTGGGAGGCTAGAATTGGGGAAGGAGGGTGCATGGGAAATTCACAGTGTGCTTGATGCTTGATATGAGAGGTGCAAGTTGGCAGAGGCTCCTTTTTTCCCCAAACCAAGATGTGTTCTTTAGATACCACAGGAATGTAACACCCTTTGTCCTGTTCATCAAAGCAGGCCTTTGCAAGTAGTCAGGGCAAAAGGCCACCCCCCCTGCCTTAATGCTCCAGCCAAATGAAATATCAGTCCCATGATTACTGAAATCTAGGTTACTGTGGACACAAAACATAATTGAAAATGTACACAGAATATCCAATTTAGGCAATACACTAGCATAGGAACTTGCTCAATAGTGGGCAATGAAAGTATTCACCATCATCTGTACATTATGTGAGAAACTAATACCAATATATCCACTGTTCACAACAAATTATGCAGCAAATGTTTGGCTAAAATGGTTCTTAGAACTGCTTATCAGTCCTTATCCATAGCAATTCTTCTTTCTATAGTACTTGTGATAAATAATAAATTCACAATGAGCAACATATGTTCTGCTGAGCCTATATCCACATAATTCAAATGTTATGTTTCCTAAATTTAAGGCTTCTTGTCTATATACTTCATTTTTAAAATATTATACTTTCTCTATATCTTAAATCTAATTAGCAATTACCTTATTTACCTGTACATAAACAAATGAAATTATTCAGCCACTTTTATGTATCTATTTACAACTTCTTGAACTATATATTGGGAGCATCAGAAACTATTGAAAGCCTTGCCAAGAGAAATCTGTTTCATTTTCCACTTATTAATACATATGGGGAAATACTATATCCAGTTATAGCAATCTCTAAGCTAGATTTAATCTATAGTTCATCTGCAAGCAAACACTGTCTTCCAGATATTTGTCAACGTTGTAAAATTTGATAGTTCACTGAGAAAGTTTTAAGTCCAGTCGTGGGTGATGTAACACTGAAGGGATGTCATTCCTTGATTGTATTGGTTATACTTGGTTATCAACTTAATTGGGCCTTGAATAAATTAAGAGGCACACATATGGGTGGTTCAGTTTGACCATTCCCCAAAAGAATTTTTTGAGGTGGGGGAGACCATTGCCTGAGTGGGCAGCAGCTTCTCTGGTACTGGTCCAGATATAAAGGGATCTGAAAAGAAGCCACTGATCATTGCCTTCCTGTATTCTGTCCTTGCTGATGAATCCATCTGTTCTTTTGCTGCCACTGCTGCTGTTATCCATCACTGTGATTGGGATCCAGTTTACTCAGTTTTCCAACGTGGACTGAAGACCAATAACTCCCACAGGAATCCTCCAGGCCTTCAGCACCAGATAGGGACTCCTGAGGCGTATAGTCTTGCCCTGAGCAGCTGCTCTATTTTCAGCTGCTCCAGGAGGAAGAGAGATATTTTTGGAATAGCTAGCCTAGATATTCATTCTATTGGCTCTCTTCCTTAAAGTACACTGACTAGAATATGTGTGTGTGTGTGTGTGTGTGTGTGTGTGTGTGTGTAAGATAAAGTCCAGTTAAGATTTAGAGTATATTTTATCTGCACATCTGATTTTATTTTTTTCAAATTTCAAGATGACTGATTATATATATATATAATAATATATATATATATATATCCATTAAGGAATTTTATCATATTGAATTTTTGTGGTTTTATACAATATAACTTGATGTTATTTAGACCTTTCCCACCATCTGTATATCCCCTCTACCATATGATCAAGCTATACCACTCTTGGGCATAGACTCCAATGACTATATACCCTACTACAGAAATTCCTGTTCATCCATTTTCATTGTTCCCCTTTTGGACCTCCATCAACTGATGAATGGATAGTGATTAATAGATTCTGTACATATACACAATATAATATGTATTTTTATAAAACACAATTATGAAAGTCGTGGGTAAATGGATGGAACTGGAAACAATCTTCCTGAGTGAGGTAACCCAGACCAAGAAAGACAAATGTCACATGTTCTTTCTCATGAGCTGGATGTTATCTTAAAATCTTAGATATGCATGTTTCATTTTGAAAATTCAGAGATTTCAGTAAACTAACAAATGACCATGCAGTGCAAAGGCTTCCTGGGAAGACTGGTAAAAGTCACAGCTTTTATTAATTTTGTGATTTCTCATTATTACAAGTGATAATTATCTATGTCTCAATATTCTGCTGATTTCAATCACCATCTATTTCCTAGTTATTCTAAAATATATACCACTTTTATTATTAAGGTTTCCAAGCTGTTTATTTTCTAAATATACCTTATTTTAAGATCAAGTATATCAAACAAGTTTATGTTTCTTGAGATTATATTATTTTACATAGACCACAGTGTTTTACTTAATTGTTTTCTATATTGCTACTATATATTAATTTGAGAAACATGGTCATTGGCATATTACACTTCTGATTAATGACAAAGTTTCATTATTATGTAATAAGTACAGAAATACAGTATAGTTATATTCTCATGCTTCATTGCCACTATTTCTGTATAGTATACTGCATATTATTAACAGCCTTAATATATAAAATTTATAGTATCAAACATTATATATTTATATAAAATAATCAATGTTCCTAAAGCAAAAAGACACTGAAATATTTAATGATAAATAAAAATATATTATGCAAATATTAACCATAAATTCACTTGTGATTAAGGCCAGGGCAGTCATTATTCTGTTATCTATAGCTGTAAGAGTTCTAATAACCCAAGATAATTTCAGCTGAATCTTCAAATTTGTTTTACATTCTGAAGTCATTTTCTTTTCCATAGGAGAATACTGATTTCTATCCTTAATTTCTTGAAATGACGTGTTTCTGTAAAAAAAGAATTAAGTTTCTTTAGGAACCAAACTTCAGTTAAGGAATATTGACAACCTGCTTATTACCTGAATGGGAGCAAATATCAAACATTTTAAAGTTAAATATCTCCAAAATGTACTTTTACACAATTTTATACAAGTTAGTAGGAATACACACACACATATATATATATAATATAAAAGCTATATATATATATATATATCAAAAGGAGGTAGATGCAAGCTAAGAGAGAGAAAAGGCACAGGTCTTCATTGGACAAAAATAAATTAACTTTAAAGTATTTAGATGAACAAAACTGGTTTCTGTTGATTTGCTAAGCATTATAGCCAGAGATAGGTTAATTAGAAGAGTATTATTAAATTATTTTACATTCAGTTAACTCTCCCAGCATACTTTGCTATAACATCTTTAAAGGATGATAGAACAGATTGAAAGATCCCACTCCAGATATCAACTCTTATCTTCAGCTAGCCCTGGTTGTCTTCAGAGCCCTATAATTCTATTCACTGACACTGAGATTAGGGTTAATTCACAATTCACAAAAGTTAAACTACAGCACTGTTTTCAGGAAAAAGATAATTACATTCTGTCTATACCAACCTGGCCTTGAAAAATAGCTGGGGTATTAAGGAAGAAGGCAGAGATCAGAAGTAAACTGTTAAGAGAACAAATTCTGGCATTTACTGAAAACCTATTCACTAACTAATGTAGAAGAGGGAAATCAGCACAGGCATGCACATCTGCAACACTCAATACATTTTTGTTTCAAGTGGACTCATAAAATCTCACCCAATTATCTAAATCTTGGCATTCATACAGTTTTCTCCCTGGCCTCTGTCAAAGGGATTTGATTCTGACATGTTGTACTCAGGAGAAAAATGTTTTCCCATGGCACCTGGTTTGATTGCAGCTGTTTGATGATTGTTACAAGTTCATCTCAATCTTTTCTCCAAAATATATGTGATGCTGCCAGCTCTGCAGCTATAATGTTCAGTATACTCTCTTAGTATTTATATGTTCTCCATCTGATAGAATGGCACTGATGAAATCTATTAAAAAATGGTGACTACAATGCCAAGTGTTTGTCAGATTTCTCTGAGAATCCTCCAGGTTACCTATCTAGCCTCAACTGGCATCCACTGCAGACATGTAGCCATTGCCTTCATCCGCTTTAAGGAGCATGGCTTTCTGATAGCACATTGATTCATAGCATATTCCTTCTGAATAGAGAAGAAACCCCTCAGAAAGAAATAATCAAGGTATTTCCAGAATCAGCACAAATTTACAAAAAGCAATGGGAAACAGGAAAAAAAATGTGAAAGAATTAAGAATATCTTCCCATGTCTGAGGCTGAGTTATTCTAAAATGTATGGCATCCAAATATCTGAAATTAAGTAGAAAATAAGTAAGCAAAAGAGCATATTTTATTTTAGCCTGGTACCATCACCAAAACAGACCTATAGATCAATGTAACAATATTCAACATGCAAACCTGAGCACATGCAATTTCAGCCACCTCATATTCACAAAAGGGGCCAAGAAGACTCAATGGAAGAAAGACAGCATCTTCAGCAAATAGTGTTGGGAAAACTGGATCACCACTTATAGAAGAAAACTAAACCCATACCTTTCACCCTGTGCAAAACAATTCCAAACGTAATTAAGACCTCAGTGTGAATCCTGAAACACTGAAAATGATAGCAGAAAGTGTTGGTAGTAACCTACAAGATATAGGTGAAGGAAAAGACTTTCTAAATCAGACAGCAGCTGTGCAGGAAATAAGGTCAGCAATCAACAAGTGGGACCTCATTAAAAACTAAAGCTTCCATACAGCAAAAGAAACAATCAAAGAAGTGAAGCAAAAACCCACAGAGTGGGAGGAAATCTTCTTCACCAGTGATATATCTGACAGAGAATTAACATCGAGAATATATAAATTATTCAAAAAAGAATGAAGCAAGAAAACAAATGACCCAATCAAAAGATGGAGTAAAGAGCAACCCAATCAAAAGATGGAGTAAAGACCTGAACAGAGACTTCACAAATAAGGAAGTATTGATGGCTGAGAAATATCTTAAAAAGAATTCAACATCTCTAATAATTAAGTAAATTCAAATTAAAACCACTTTAAGTTTTCATCTTACCCTAGTAAGACTAGCTATGATCAAGAAAACAAATGATGCCAAATGCTGGAGTGGTTGTGGGGAAAGAACAGTTATCCACTGTTGGTGGGAATGCAAACTCCTGCAACTACTATGGAAAGCAGTGTGGAGAACTCTTAAAAGACTCAAAATGAACCTACCACCTGATTCACTCATACCATTCTTGGGTATATACCCACAAGACTCTTCCTGTTACAGAGATATGTACACAGCCATATTTATTGCAGTTCTCTTCACAATAGCAAAGAGCTCATAGCAATCCAAGCATTCCTCTACTGATAAGTGGATAAAGAAAATGTGAAACATCTACACAATGAAGTTCTATGCAGCAGTAAAGAAAGATGACATCAGGAAATTTTCAGGTAAATGGCTGGAACTAGAAGTCATTATGCTAAGTAAAGTAACACAGTCCCAGAAAGACAAGGTATGGTGTTCCTCATTTGTGGATCCTAGCACCAAATCCTTAGTTGTAATGAAAACTGAGTTTTTTTAAATAAATATAATATCTGATGACATTACAAAATGAGAACATTAAAACATACATAAACTTGCTATATAATTTCTTTTTACTCACATGTAACTCTACTGTTAAAAGTAAACCACTAAACTTGTTTTGGGCTGAATCTGTAGTTTATTTTCAGATGTTGTAATTTGAGTATATGTGTGGAGTGTATACATGCATACTTTGGAGCAATATAAAATTAAAGGCAACAACAACAACAAAATGACTTGTTCAAGTAACTGACCAAAACAGTAAACTTCTACCCTAAACAGTAAACATCTGCATTGAAAAAATTTTTAAAAAGTTCTTAGAAAAAGGGGCAAGACATGCATGGCAGAATGCACAAGCTCCAGATGGGTGGGGGACATGGAAGGGAGATGAGCTTAAATTGTATTAAGAAATGTTGCATCAAATGTGCAAAAGTTCAGTAAAAAGAAATAAACAATATCTTTTGTTTATAGAAAATTTTCAAATAAAATGGATTTTCACTCTTATTTTACAAAGTTTCATTTAGAAAACCTCCTCTACTTATTATTTCATAATGTATACTTCTATGTAAACTCCCCTCCGTTATACATGTACATATAAGTTTCAGTTGTAAGCCTTTTCCAAACAGATTCTTCTTTCTTTAAAGCATATAAATTATGACTTTGGGAAAGCAGATCCATTTTTAAATGCCACTGTGAGAAGGAATCAAATCTTTAGAAAGTGAACAGAAATGATATAGACTTAACCTTTTTCATTAAATGTTAAATCAATGCTCAGACTGCAGTCACCTAAATAATGACCATGACTGAATCTAAAGAATTCTCTCATTTTCATTTCCTGGCTTCTGTTAGCAAATCCCATATTTCTGAATTTTAATTTTCGATCAAGTTATGCTTCCAAATTTAATCTACTTCTTGGCTGTGGAATCAGCAAAACAGTTGTTCTTTTTCTTCTGGATACAGCTGCAATAAATTGGATGAACAAATGGCATGGTGGATGCTACGGGAATCTCGGCCCCTTCACGAAGTGGAATAGATTCTTAGATGATGATAGCTTATCCTGAACCAAAGCAAAACTGTCAAAGCAAAGGATAATTAAGGCAATGCTCTCCAGGAATGCAACTGGAAATGTATCTTTTCCCCCTTGTCTCTAGCATTTTCAATATTCCCAGATATTCAAAAAAATCTGTTAAAGAATGGTTTTACACAAAGGTTTAGTCATTCATACGTGATAACCACTAGATAAGTGAGTCATAAAGCAAAGGGTTCATAACAATAATTTGTCTATTAAAATCACAGAATATGCAAGTTGTTGAGAAGTTAGCTCAGTATCGATGTGAATCACTTCATTTTAAAATTTCCATTTCTTGTGACAATTACAAGCTCTTCTAAATGCTATTGATATTTTTCATTTGGACATAGCACAAGAATGAAATTTACCCTTGTGTAGAATTTAAATTATGTAACTTTCTTTAAGTAACACTAGTGACTTCATTAAATTAAAAAAGTATTCGAAGGTAAGAAAATGGAAGTTACATATTTTAAATATCTTTGAGCAACAAAGAAAATACAAGTTGAATGTATATGATTCATATCAAGTCAGCATGCTAATTTGAAACAGAAAATTATTTTTATACTCAATTATTTATAAAGATGGAGACATGCTAAAAAGTGTGAAGACAAGAAGATGCTTATCAGAAATAACTCCTTGTATCAGTTACTTTTCCTTTTGCTGTGAAAAATACTCTTATCAAAAGCAACAAGAAATTTAGGGCTTACTTTCACTCATAGTACAAGGATATAGTTCACAATTGAGGATAAGTCACAGCAATAAGAGCTTAAGGAAGTGCTACACATTGAATCTGCACTCAAGAGGAATGATACATATTGAATCTGCATTCAAGAGGAATAAACAAATGAATGCTTAGGCCCAGTTCCCCTCAATTACCATAATCAACAAGATAATGCTTCATTGTCATACCTGGGCACCCAACTCCCAGGTGATCCTACATTTTGATCAAGTTGGCAATTCAGATTACCGATCATACTACTAAAAAGTTGCTGAGTACTGGGCTGGGGAGATGATTCTGTGGATAAAATGCTTACTGTGAAAATATAAGGGAGAGAGTGAGGATCCTCACCAGGCATATTAAAATCTATGTTGGCGTTTTGACCCACCTGTAATCCCAGTGTTTTGAGGCAGAAATAGGATATCCCCAATGTAAGCTGGCTAGCTAGACTAGCCAAAATTGGTGAGCTCTGGGATAAGCAAGAGACCCTGATTCACTAAATAAAGTAAAGAGCAACTAAACAAGACACTGGATGTCAACTTCAAGACTGTACATATCCACGTGCACACACTTGAAAACATATATCTGAACATGCATGCACACAATAAAGTATTTAATATAATCAGAGGAAAAACTAATTATACATAAGTATAAAAAAACAGAACTTGAGCTGTGTGGGTTTGGGCACAACTGCTTGCAAATTGGTTTTACATGAAGGATGCTTTACTCACAAATTATCACTTATTGTTAAAAAATTGAAAACAAAACAAAACAAAAAAGCAGAGAAAGATGCAGAAAACTTACAGCAGAATGCATAATCTGGGATATGTAGGGGTGGGGTGTGGGGAAGGGAAGGGGATATATGCCAGAACTGAATTGGAAAATGATGTATGAAATACACAAAGCATCAATAAAAAAAATCTAAAACTCAAAAAAAACAAAAAAAAGAGAACTTGAGAAAAAAAAGTATACCTAAATGTGAAATAAAGCAACGAAAGTTCTAAATGTTAGGGTAAGAAAGAATTAATTGAATAGGAATCATAGAGCATTAACCATATATGGCATGAGGAGTAATTAAATTACATACAATTAAGAAATTATTTTGAAAGGAATCAAGGTCATGAGGGTTTGTTTATGTTTAGACAAAATGGTGCTATTTTGGATTCCCAGCATGAGCCACGAAAGTTAATTTTAGAAATCTAGAAGGCTACAAATCAGCCCCAAATGTCCCAAACTGGGTGCTCAGAGATCCCAAGAGTAAACAGTAATGTAATCTGTTAAGTAATCAGTTTTGGCAAGAAGTGATATCTACATGATTTCTATTTTAAGAAGTCCTCCCAAAATTACACAGGTTATTGCTGTATCCCTTGATTGCCTTCCAGAACCTGAAGGTAAGGCCCTATTGCTGAAGACAGGACATATTTCAGAGACATGATCTTGAGAATTGGAACTGGATCTGGCCTGGATGCCACCAACCCTGAAGGCTAGCTCTCATATCTGTGGGGAGCACTATGCAAGGCACAAATGGAGAACATCAATTGATGGTCCAACATCATCCTCAAGACCAAATATCCATGTCAATGACCACCATAGCAATTATATTTTCAGAGAAATCAATGGCTAACCATTGGACCTAATGTCCACTTAGTGGGAGAAAAATTCATGTGTGGTACTGTTAACATAGCCAGATGCACACAACTAGATAATTCATAGATCTTAGTTCCCCAAGGATGACACATCCCTAGGCTAAGGTAACATTTTACTAACTACAAAGAAAACAAAAGACAACAGATATTGGAGAGTTTGTGGGGAAAATGGAACACTCATCCACTACAGATGGGAATATAAACTTGCACAAGCACTATGGAAACCAGTGTGGAGAACACTTAAAAGATTCGGAATGAACCTACCACCTGACCCAGTCATACCACTCCTGGGTGTAAACCCCAAACACTCATCATAACGCAAAGATACATGCACGTCCATGTTTATTGCAGCTCTCTTCACAATAGCAAAGAGCTGGAACCAACCCAAATGCCCCTCAACAGACGAGTGGATGACAAAAATGTGGTACACCTACACAATGGAGTACTATTCAGCGATAAAGAAAGATGGCATTATGAACTTTGCAGGTAAATGGAAGGAGCTCGAAGCCATTATGCTGAGTGAAGTAACACAGTCCCAGAAAGACAAACGGAGAATGGTTTCCCTCATTTGTGGATGCTAGTACCAAATCCCCCAGATGAAAGGCAAGCTGAATAACATTATTGTTATATTTTTGTTTATCTGAAAGCAACTATGTTGGCATAATATGAATCTCTCAATGGGCTCTAGAATCCACCCATGAATTATTCTCAGACTCTGTAATTACTGTATATGGATGGAGAATATTTATTCATATTTTAGAGTAATGTAAAATTAATGGAGGAAAATATGAATTCCTAATCATAAAAAAAGACTGAGAGAAAGATGCAGGGCAGTTATGGCAGAATGCATGGTCTGGGATGGGGTAGGTTGGGGTGGGGGGAAGCGAAAGGGGAATATGCCTGAACTGAATTGAGAAATGATATATGAAATACACAAAACATCAATAAAAAATAAACAAAAATGAAGTGTCCATATACTTACAAATATCCCAGACACCACTCAGAAAAGAAGCTTCTTTTGCACCAGATGAGAATAGTACAGAGTTCCACAACTGGACACACAGAGACATGATCTGTGAATGGCTCATAACTAGGTGACACATCTGCAATGCAACTTCTACACACAAGGCCCACACAACATAGAACAAAGACCCAAGAAGGCATTAACTACCTCGTAACTCTCATTAAGGAAGTTCCCCCATGCAACAGGAAACCAGGAACCCAAAAGGGCCTGAATGTCCAAACCATTAAGATTAGGGGTCTACCGAGTGTGGTTCCATGGACAGGCTACCTATATTCATCTTCACCCACCCAGGGCTCAAGAAATATTGTGGAAGGGTAGGTGGAAAGATTGTAAGAGTCAAGTGGTGATTCAACGCCAAATGGAAGTGAATCCTACAAGCTCCTGGGACCCTGTTTATTTGAACCTATAGCATTGGTATAAGTATGCACAAGACCCATGCAAGCTCAGTTGGACAAAAACCCAGCAAAGAACTGCAGAAATTGGTAGCAGAGTCCAAACTTGACTGAAGAAATATTGGCAGCTGATGGTGGTTGGGTGAAGGCCTGGCCTTATTTAGAAAAGAGACTCTGGATAAGCTGACTAGAGGTCAGGGGATGAGCTGGCTCTGAGGAGTAAGCAGGGGAAGTTAATTTGATGCCCTAGCACAAATGACAGAAGGTGTGAATTCAGGTGGAGAGGGGTTCTGCAAAAGGGTGCCAAGGGAGAAGCTGGAATAATGGTGATTAACACCACCTGAAAAATTTAGGTATGAAACAAATAAAAAATTCAATAAAATTAAAAAGAAAAAAAAGTATTTTTATAACTGTGAAACCACAACACAACTGAAAAGAAACAAAGAGACCAGAACCACTGAAGTAAAATCTTTGCTTTACTGGGACAATCAATGCTGAATAACTGGAGCTGAAATATCAGCAGTAACATGACTATGGCATCACTGTGGCAAAATCTTCTGAAAAGTAGTTCCTCCAAATCAGTACACAGAAGCTATTGTCCATATGGAACTGAGCCTCTATCCCAAGCTGGAAGCAGGACTTAGTAAGGTTTAATAGTCTCCTGCATGATTCTGGTCCTGAAGGCTTGAGGGGGGTGACAGAGAGAAGCTGAGGCTTGCCATCCTGAGAGGGCAGAAAAGGCCATTAATGAAGGTGCAACCTTAGTGGCAGTGAAGATCTCAAGATTGCAGGGATCATGAGGAGAATCTCAGAGTTTGCACCATGAAATGTCAGAAGAGCCCATTGATGAAGATGGAGCCCCAGGTTTTATTTATTTATTTATTTATTTATTTTTTTTTTATTTTTATTTTTTTATGTGTATGAGTGTACTGTCTGCATCTAGTGCATGAAAGTCAGTGCACCTGTGTCGTGAAATGCCGCGGAGGTCAAAGGGGGCAGTGGATTTCAATGGAACTGGAACCAAAGATGGTTCTTAGCCACCATGTGGGTGCTGAGAATGGAGCCCGGGTCCTCTGCAAGAGCAGTCGGTGCTCTTAACCACTGAGCCATCTCTCCCGCCCTAGCCTCATTTTTTTTTTATTTTTTAAAATTTATTTATTTTTTATTTTATTTATTTTTTGTATGTGTATGAATGTACTGTCTGCATGCAAGCCTGTGCACCCGTGTCGTGCAACGCCGCGGAGGTCAGAAGAGGGTCTCGGATTCCCCTGGAACTGGAGTTCTCCTGGAATTGGAGCTTCAGACGGTTCTCAGGCGCCATGTGGGTGCTGGGGATCGAACCCAGGTCCTCTGTAAGAGCGGTCGGCGCTCTTAACCGCTAGGCCATCTCTCCAGCCCAATTTTTAAAAATTTATTTCTGTATGTGTATGAATGTACTGTCTGCATGCAGTTTGTGCACTGGTGTCATGCAATGCCACGGAGGTCAGAAGAGGGTATCAGATTCCCCTGGAAATGGAGTTCTCCTGGAATTGGAGTTTCAGACGGTTCTCGGCCGCCATGTGGGTGCTGGGGATCGAACCCTGGTCCTCTGTAAGAGCGGTCGGCATGCTTAACCACTAGGACATCTCGCCAGCCCCCCAGCCTCAGTTTTTAGTGTAGATCCCAGGTTTATGGAGATACCAGAGGATGACCACCATGGACAGCAGTAGGTGTGGAATGGAGCTGGCCTAGGCATGCAAGATGAGCTACGTGTGCTGTGGATAGCAGAGCCAGAGCAGTGAAGTTGCCAAAACCCTTTAGAGCCCAGGGGATCCTGAAATAAAAAAAAAAAAAAAAAGAGGATCAAAGAGTTTCATGGTTACAGTGCCACTAGCAAAGCTAGAATTCGAATCAAGTCTGATTGGTTTCAAAGTTTGTAGATGTTGCGGGCAGCAGCATGGAAACAACAGTCTTCCAACTTAGCTTCAAAGTAGTAGCAACTGCAGTCCAGGGACATAATATGGGTTATGAGGACAATGCCTGGACTCTGGCCAGGAGGGAAGCCATATAGCAAAGGGGAGCTACAGCTTTCAGTTTGCTGGAAATACTATACAACTACATGTTTTAGTTCCTCAGCTAATTAATTGCAGTCTAAATTCTCACTCAGCTCCCAACTTGCTGCAGCTACAAAGGTAAAACAAGACTTATATCCATGTGTACAATTAATTCCTGACAGAAAACTGTGTTAGTCTCACTGAGAGATATCTATATTTCCCCCATAGTTTGGAAGAATAATGAAAGTGTTCCTTGCTGAGTTATGTTCTGAAATCTCTGAAGAAAACATAATCTCTCTGGGCATGCAAAAAACATCCTTGGGACTAAAGGAACGTTCTGTTGCTCAGGAGCCTGCCTGTACAACAGCCTGTATGCTCTTACCTGGAGAAAATAAAACAAGAGTCATTTGCTAGTAGCTCCACAAAGCTTCTCTAAGGTTCTTCAGACTTGTTCTCCCCAAACTTTCTCTCCTTATCTTTAAATAAAGTAGATCATTTAGGAAGGGAAAAGGTAAAATAAGATCAGGAAGTGATACTTGTGATATATATGACTTACAAGAGGCTTGTATCCAGAATGTATCAAAAAACTTGAAAAGATGAATGAGAAACCACATCACAGCAAAAGACAGAACGGCCTATAGAGGCCTTTGTCAAAAGAGAATCTCCAAATGACAAATAGCCATTGGATACTATCACAAACTTAACAATCATCAAGGCAATGCTCATTGAAACCATGAATTCAAGCCATAAAAAAAACTATTGCTTGGCAAAACCTAGAAAGAGTCCAATGATAAACCAAAAATTTCAGCAGAATTTTCACCTACTAATGATTGGAGTAAGTACCATCTTACAGGAGCTGGGAAAATGGCTCAGCTGTTAAGACCACTGACTGCCCTTGCAGAGGACCTGGGTTCCATTTCTAGCACCCACATGGTGGCTAACAACCATTCATACCTCAAGTTCCAATGCCCTCTTCAGACCTCCTGTGGCATTGCAAGACATGGGTGAATACAATACACATGCCTACATGCAGGCAGTACACTCACAGACATAAGTAAAAATATTAATAAAATTTAAAAAGGACCATCTTAGAATTAGATGAGCATGATCTATGAATGTTAAAGATGCACATAATCTATGAAACATCAATTCTACCCTTTTATCTAGCATATGAAAATAAAGAGCAGCATTGGTTGGAATACCCAAAGATTGAAAACAAACCAAATAAGCATCAACCATAAAATGAATAATCTGTGAAATACTCATACAAATGAGTTCTATTTAGTAAGAAAATGAACTACTCATAGCTATTTGCATTAACATGGATGAGTCTCATAAACACGATGTTGAACCAAAAATGGAAAACAGAAAATTTATACACTATGACAAAATTCAGAGAACATTTAAATATAGGCAAATATAAAACTGTCAAAATGCAGGTGACAGGGATTATATATATATATATATATATGTGTGTGTTGTAAATCTATAATGAATAGCAACAAAATGTTTGTCATAAAAGTATAATTGAAATTGTTTCCTGAAAGGAGAGAATTATAATCAAAAATGGACACATAGAAATGGGAGAATGACAGCATTTTATTTCCTAACATTATTTGTAGTCTCATTGAAGCTCACTTTAACATTATTCATCTACCTGATCATGTACATTTTTGCCTATTTCATAGTTATATCACATTTTAGAAAACATGCTTTTTTAAAGGTAAGTGGGAAAATAGAGAGATCATAAATATATATCCACAGAGTTATTTTTAGTTGTATTAATATTATGCAAATGGTATTTGTGTTTTAAAAAGCTGCTACCAGCATATTTATATACAGAAAATGTTTGTGTCAATCCATCTAGCAGAGCAAATGATGATCTCTTTAAAGTGTAGTTAAATGATTCAGAATACGCCCATAATGTTGTTAAAGACTGATATGAAATCTGTATATAAAGAACTGCAATAGAATTATTTCATGAAAATAGAGATGGAAACATGTATCTGGGCCTATTGTTGAGAATGGTTCAAGAGAGGTTTAACTGAGAAGCAAAATAAAATCTAGATGTGGATGGGAAATATCACACTTATTGTGGACTTGGGCTGAATAAAAAGGAGAAAGGGGGGTGGAGAGATGGCTCAGCGGTTAACAGCACTGACTGATCTTGCAGAGGACTGAGGTTCCATTCCCAGCACCCACATGGCGGCTAAGAATCATCTTTAACTCCAGTTCCTGAGGAACTCCCTCCTCTGACCTTCACAGCATTGCGGGAGACGGGTACACCTATCTACATGCAGTCAGTACACTCATACACATAAGAAGTTAAACAAAAAAGGAGAAAGGTAGGCAAACACCAGAATTCATCACTCTCTGCTTCTTTACTGTAGGTCCACTGTGATTAGTTGCCTCAGACTCCTGACACCTTGCCTAATTAGTTACTTTTTTGTTGCTGTGATAAAATACCCCCCCAAAATACCATGATCAAGGGAATAAAAGGAATATATATATATATATATATATATATATATATAT
>VZQC01014696.1:65124-160606 GCA_009823505.1 Rhizomys pruinosus
AACCAAAATAAATCTTTCTTTTCTTAAGTTGTTTTTATCAGATATTTTATGCCAGCATCCAGAAATGTAACTGGAATTATACAAATAGATTTGTTATATCACAAACTAGCTAGAAGTTTTTCTAATATAATTTATTTGCACCCTATATAAATTGTTCTCATTTCGGCTACAAATCAGAAAGATATACCTGGAGAGTTATGACTGTGTTTAAGTTATAGAATTCACAAAGTAATACCAAGATTTTTTTTATTCTGAATTTTTATACTGGGGATTAAGTAGTTGTATTTTTTGTTTGTTCATTTTGGGTACTTTTTGAGACAGGGTCTCCCTGTAGCTCCAGCTTGCCTGGAACTCACTTTGTAGACCAGGCTCACAGAGATCCGCCTGCCTCTGCCTCCAGAATGCTGGGAAGATAGTTGTATTTTAAAAGCCAGGCATGGTGGTTCACGCCTTTAATCACAGGACTTGGGAGGCAAAGCGGCAGAGGCAGGCAAAGCATCTCTGTGAGTTCAAGGCCAGCCTGGTCTAACATAGTGAGAAAAAAAAAAAAAAAAAAGTTCACTGGTAATTTTGATATGTAACAAAATGAACCACTTAAGAGTTTCTAGATAAAGGTTGGTTACTCAAATAGAGATAAAAAAGTGCAACCTGGGCTGGAGAGAGGGCCTAGTGTTTAAGAGCACCGACCGCTCTTACAGAGGATCCGGGTTCAATCCTCAGCCCCCACATGGAGGCCGAGAACCGTCTGAAACTCCAATTCTAGGAGAACTCCAGTTCCAGGGGAATCCGACACCCTCTTCTGACCTCCGCGGCATTGCATGACACGGGCGCACACACTTGTATGCAGACAGTACATTCATACACATACATAAATAAATAAAATTTTAAAAAAATTTAAAAAAGAGTGTAATCTATGGCAGGTTCATCATTATGAAATATTGTGTCATAGAGATAACTTATATTTCACACTTCATATGAGAAAACTAAGAAATTTTGTTCAATGCTACATAACAAGTGATGTAATATATGGAATTAGAAACAGCTTTCCTAACTATACTAAAGTCCCAAAGCTAATGGCAGAATTGCAGTTTGATTCTGTAAAAGCTATTTTTAATTAATATAATTTAAATGTTCAAATATCAGGTATATTAAATGTCCTTGTATTTGTTTAGATTATTACATAAATTACCTTAACTTAGCATTCTAGTAAACATTTTTTTCTTTTTTTATTTTTTTAAAGTTTAATGGAGCCAATAATTAGGCATATAAATTGTGTTCTGGCAGACATTAAGACCTGCTTTCTCTTACCAAAGAAAATGGCACGTTTTATCAAAATTTGACAATTGAGAGTGAAGGGTACTAAGATTAAGTTTCAGAGCACCAACTTAAACAACCAAAAATATTGTTATTCAACTTGGAAAGAGGAAACAACCAAGGCAGGAAGAGATTAAATACGTTCTTCAGTCTCAAAATCCTACAGGAATGAGAGTTCTGGCTTCTGGTGAGCAGCCATCGAACCACCAAACCCCAATTCCAGAATCTAAATTTACAACAAAAGAAAAGCGAAACTAACTCCATTTCTTGGTTTACCCCAAAGGGAAGCCTATATATATTCATAATACATAGGCTTGTCCATTTCAGATGATATATTTCTATAATTCTTCCTGCTATTCAAACAAAAAAAGCTCCGCACTTTTGCAAAAATTTAGAAATACCTCACTTTCATTTCTAGTTTGAGTATGGATTTCACTGTTTAAATAAGGGCTATATCTATAATGAATACAGAACTTCAATTCACACAACATTTCTAACATTTCATTCACATACCACCCAGTCAATAATGGTTAACTTAGCAAGGTTTCTTCACAGAAAGGTATTATTAATAGCTGAAGAAATTGCAAACTTTTAGCAAAGTGCTGTAATTACTGGAAAAACCCTTACACTGATTTCCAATGGTCATTAAAGGATAAAAATAGAAGCAACTGATACTGGACTACAAGTTTGTAAGGAAACATTTTTCACTGTCCTACTTGATATATAATATAATAGGATAGAATAAATTACAGTACCTGACAGGCTGACATCAGTTCTTCATCTAAAAAAAGACTATCATTCAGTTCAAGGTAGTAAAAATTAAGATGAAACATGCTCTAAAACGTTGCAACTACAAGAGGTCTTACATTTATTTACCCAAAAAGGACTCTAAGAACTTTTATTTGGGTCTACCTAACATCTAGAGAACCTCCATGCTATTTCATCTTTTCCAGAATGAGATTCCAAACTGCAGTTCTGAGAAGAGGGAATGGAGAGTTGGATTTTGCTATTTGTGATCACATTAGTAGATAACATTTATCATCTTCCACCCACTGAGTGCACACAGTAGGGCATCCACGAAAAATGCCAAACAATATATGAAAGAATGTAATTACCTACTCCCACCATCCGTTTCTTCGCTCTAATACTAGTGAAAAATGGAAGCCCACTCTCAAAGGTCATGACCTATCTTTCAGGTCACCGTGAATGCAGTCTGCATGTTAACATTAACACGTAAGTAAAGTACCCGGCTTAGGAAGTAGTACTTGTTTTAAAAACTGAGTATTTGAAGCCTATAAGGTTATTAATCTGGGGGCAGTTTAATAATATTGCTGTTTTTCGAGCACTAACACACACAAAGTGAATCCAATAGTTTTGTGTATTGATTCAATATTAAGTATTAATTGCATGACCATCACAGCACCTCTTTACATCACAATAACCAGAATTAGAAACTGCTTTGAAAACTGAAAACAGGGCACAATCTGATAATCAGGAGTTTACAGCTGTCACTGTATGGAAACCAGGTGCGTGGTTCAGTATGGCTGCAGATTTGGCTCACAGGCCAAATTGTGGTTTTAGACAATTATAGGAACCTGGCAATACTGTTGAAGCAAAAATACTCAACACAGAAAGAAATGGACCAAAAAATAAAAATAAGAAAGCAGTCTATAACCAAATAAACATCTAATATTTCCTTTCCCTTTGAGAATAAATACAATTAAGGTCACTTTTAGCCTTGGAACGGATATATGTTTGCCTATGATGATCTCGCTAATGACTACACAATATCTGATGTCCTCTGCTAGGATTATAGTTTGAGAAAGCCATGGTTACAAGAGGCATCTACTGAAATACCTAGATCTTCCTTTTATGGCAACCACTAGAGAATTCACTTGTCTTAAACAGTGAACAGGGAAGATGGCCTCATGTTTCCTTTGCAATAATAGTATATGTTGAGGATCGAGTGGCTTTCAAGCAGCATGGTGGGTGTGAAAATGTCTGAAGTTTTAGAGCATTCTGTTGCGTTTATGGGTTGGTGAGTCTGTAATGACATTGCCACACTGGGCTGAGGTACGCTTTCTAGTTCCACCATTGTCCAAATGGGGTGCCATTTCTTCTGATATGAAAGTGTTCAAATCGACATCATGGAGTCCATTTCTCCTTCGACTAGCATTCGATCCACTGCTTACATGTGTAGGAGAGCCTGGGGTACTCGAACGCACGCTTATACTAGCCATTGCACCACTAAGACCATGCAGAGCTATGGCTTCCCGGAAGGGTTGCAAATCAGTCTCTACAGATGAGCTAGTTTCCTTTGAAGTAGCTCGATTAGGGGACACTACAGTCAGTCTTGGGGGAGCTCTAGAGTTTCGTGGTGGAGGAACCTTTCCACACAAGAAGCTGATCAAATCTTCTCTACGAATAGTACTTCTGCGTTTTTTAACCCAGGCCAACACATCCTTATTGCGTCGCTGACAACCAATCTGAATTCCAATATCAAAACTTCGCTGATGCGTATCCACGCTCTCTTTGTAGAGATTGGTGACGGCAGTGGCTGCGTTCTGGAAGGGGACCCAGAGAGAAAGTCCTGGCTGCTGACACACTCGGTCTTTGTAGAGCTGGGCCACGGCGGTGGCCGAGTTCTGGAAGAGGTGCCACAGCTTCTGCTGCTTGTGCTCCGGCTGCGCTGCAGCCGCCGCCTCCTCCTGCAGCTCGGGGGACAGCTGCTCATCCTGCTCCGCCTCAGCCAGGCACTGCCGCTCCCACTTGGAGAACCAATGCTCCGGCCCGTGCTCCTGGATCTCCGCTACCCCCTCCTCCTTCCGCTCCTCCATCCTCCGCGGCCTCCCGCGGCCTCGCCTCCGCCGCCGCGTCCTCTTCAGGCGAGGCCCCCCGCGGGAGCGTCGTCGTCGACAGGCCCAGGGACGGGGGGCCCAGCGGCAGGCCCAGGCCTCTCTTGCAAGCCCGCGGCGGCTGGCGACCCTCCCCGCACAGCCCCGGGGCCTCTGCCCACCCTCGATACCCGCTGTGCGCCGCCTCGCCGCGCTTCGCCTCCACCGAGCCCGAACCCCTCCCTACCACCAGCCCATGGCGCCGCGGCCTCTCTCCGACCGCCGCTCCCCGCCCCGCACTCTGCTCTACCTGGCCAGCGCCTCTAGTAAACATTTTTATGTAATTTCATGAGTCTTGCTTTTATAAAAATGTATTATAGAATCCATCAAAACTTATTATAGAAGGCCAAACACATAAATTATAATTAGCTAGGATGCTCCAATATTTAATACAGATTTGATACAATTTCAAGAAAATTTGAGAAACACACATATTTGTTACTTTAACCATTTTTGTTCCTGCTGAGTGCTACAAGAAAATAAATTTGAACAGGGAATTTTCATTGCCCTCTTCATTATTTCTAATTGCCCTTCGACTTTTGCAGTCATGTGCTGTTCCTTTTCCAAAGCATTCATTATTGATATTAACTACCTATTTTGATCTAAACATTCTTTAATTGAAGAAAATACCACAATAATTAAACAGATTGCTCACAGAAAACTGGGATATATACTTCCAACCATTTATCTCTATTCATTTCATTTACTTATTTCTTATATTTAAACCAGCCCCTAGATATGTGACCACCTTCAATAGACACTTTTATCACCTACTCTATAAGTGACAATTTAGTCTTGCCTCTACATTGCCAAGAAAGTGACACCAGAACAATAAGCAGAGGTCATCATCGCAAACAGTACCTTATTATTAACAAATTATTTGCTCATCTAAGCAATACCATTTAAGAACAAGTGACTTGATTTTGTTTTAGAAAGACAAATACACTCGAATATGTTTTCTGAATATGAGCTAAGTACACATAACAACAAGTTGTATATACCTCATTGCAACACCTGAGATTACCCTGCACCAATTCATACTGAAAAATAATATACTTTGAGGACAATAAGGAAACACTGAGAACTAAGAGTATTTTATTATTTTTGAATTTGCATGTGAGTTTATGATGCACATAGTGCTTGTCAGTAGGTGTGTAGTAGTGAATATTCAATGGGCTTTTCGAATTGATAATCTATGGACAAAAACTAGTAAATTTTCTAGCTTTTTCTATATATTTGGCTTATGAAAGCTGAGACATTTCATTAATCTGTTGTATTTGAGGATGCTTCAGCCAGAAAAACAGGCCTTTGCATATGAGGAAAGACATGGAAGGGACTGAACTGGTACTCTATATATTGACTAAGATCACTCACGCAAATATTTGGCCATTGTATGAATTTCCACTCCCTTTCTGTGCTTATCCAATGCTATCAACTCATAGCCGTGGATGAACACTATTTTTGGAAAAACTGTTTTGCCTGCTAAGAACTGTCTCACTTAGGAGGTTATAAACCTTACCCCATAACTCAGTTACCAACTGATCCAGGAAAAAAAGTATAGCCCCCTTATTGCAAATTGTGCTCACCATCATTTTATCATCTACTCTATACCATTCCAAAGAACCTCTATGGAAAATCAAATTAAAGCTAGACAGTACCTAAAGTTAAATGCTCAGGTTCTATTTTGTTTTCTCCCTTGAGATTTCCAAGAGATCTTTTGTTCAAAAAATATTACCTTGCAAAATTCATATTTGATGATTTTGCATAATCTCTATCACAACACATATAAGTTTATGTGCAGAGAGAGAACATAATAATATACAGAGGAAACTTTTTTGTAAATCTACACAGAAGTTTTGTAATCTACACAGAAGTAGGAGATAAGACCTGTAGTCTGTTCCAGACAAAGAGTTCAAAGTGAAATATGTTTACAAAGTTGGAATTTTCTGAAGACTGTGTCTTTAGAGAAGAGATATACTAGAACATTTCTCCCCATCAACAAAGGAAGATAACAGAAAGCCTGTGTTTTATGTAGGAATAAGGGTTATGTAGTAAAAACTCTGGATATTTCACTACACAAGGATTTAGATTACAAATTTTTATACCCCATATTTCCTCTCTTAAGGACTCACCAGCTCAGGCATCACTATAGACATCTTGGTCTAGGTTAATATATGGATGATAATGAAGCATGGCATATATGAATGCATAAGAAACTCCAAGGAAATTTTCACATGCTATCTATATAGAAGAAACTAAGTTCAAATAATGATCTGTTTATAAGTACATGATAACAACTAAGGAGACTTAAGATAATAAGTAAATGGATTCAGTAGATTGACTTAGACGTCTAACCATGTATGGAATTGTAGGTTTTAGCATTTGTTTAGGGAAAGAAAAATAGAAAATTATCTTTGTAATAAGTCAAGGAATAGATCTGAGAAGTGTGGCTTTTAGCCAAAAATCTTACATGTATTTTTTATGTCTGAGTACAGGCAATTACAGAGTTTTTACCTTACAGAATTCATGCAAAAGCTGTGCTTCTTGCACCTCCAAAGGCGGTTGCAATCAGATTTAATGTCCTTTCTGGTCCCAGCAGCCACACTTTTTGGTATACTCTGTTCCTATTCCAAACGCCTCCATTCAGAAATGTCTTTGCTTAGGGTCCCAGCAGAAGTATTCCATAGCAGCCTTTGCCAAAGCCTTCCTCTAGAAGGAAGGAATACTTTTATTCCATTCTGACTTAATATTCAGGAGTTTTCTACTTGAAGACCTTTCCTCTCACCTTCCTCCAATTCTCGGTATAGAACGCACAGGAATCTTTTATTCAAGGCTCATTTGATAGAAAAAGGAAGCCCTATGTCTGTCTGTGTTGATCCAACTGAGCTTTGAGAAGCACACCAACCCACAGGGAATTATAGAACTGAATGTGTTCTCTTAGGCTCTTGCCTATACGTGAAAGGTAGTTATTAAAGGCTTGACTATTAACTTTCATTTCAGCCTAGTGTTTTATTCAGTTATCTCAACACCTTAAGAAAGTTCTCTTCACTTTTTGCTGAGGTCTTTACAAGGTCTAGATAAGTATATAGCATATATTTTGATATATAACTGAAATGCCATTATAAATCAGTGAATAAAAGCTAAATTATTAATTAAACAATACTGTGATATGAGAAATAAAATAAAATTAAATCCTTGCTTTAAGTGAGGTATTATGAAATACAAAACAACAGCTCTCTGACAGTGAATTGGGAACCTTATTTATAGTACTTGCCAATGTCTATAGTGCAAAGATTCAAACCATGGGAAATCAACCCAACTTTTTGATGCCACAGAAGACGGGAAGAAATTAACTCGCTAATCTGTAGCAAATTGATTGCAGCTCCAAACTCTTGCATAGTACAATTGGGATGTGCTCCGTAATTTACACAGAAAACAACAACCTCAGTACAGTAGTGATATTATGCAACAGGGACTGACCATACGAGATTGGAGCCATATTGGCAAAACCTTCTCATACTCATTGTCATAATGCTGGGAGTTAGCTGGTTACAGCAAAAGCAGGCTGTCATAAAGAAAGCCTGTTATTCAGAGTCTTCTTTTCCTTCTGTTCATTACAACTTCTGCACTCATCACATACCAAGGTCATTATCTTGGACTTCCCAACTCAAGAATCATGAGTCGATAAACTGTTATTTATAAATTAGTCTGTAGTATTATGGTACAATGTCAAGAAACTAAGAACACAAAATGCTCCTCATTAATTACAGATGCAGTGTGGATCTCAATTTGAAAATCCCAACTTTAAAGTATATAGATAACAACAGAATATATGCCAAGAGTGTAAGGAACAACTTCATAGTAACAGCTAAAATATACATTTATTCCACAGTTTTAGGACACAGAGATGATAGTGAAAATTATCTTGCAATTTTTAATTTGAATTTTATGTATTTTTAGATGAACAAACTAAACTCCAAACATTTAAAACAATACAACATGAGGATTGCATGAGTTTGCATTCTCACTGGCAGTGGGTAAGTGTTTCCTTTTCCCCAAAACCTCTCCAGCATTTGGTATCCTTTGTTTTATGGAACATAGCTAGTCTTAACAAAGTAAGATGAAATGTTAAGGTGGTTTTAATTTGTATTTCCTTAATTATTAGCAATGTTGAACACTTTTTAAGATATTTCTCAGCTATCTTTACTTCAGTGTGGAGAACTCTCAAGAAACTGAAAATGAGCCTACCGCCTGACCCAGTCATACCACTCCTGGGTATATACCCACAAGATTCATCCTATCACAGAGATAAATGCACATCTATGCTTATTGCAGCTCTCTTCACAATAGCGAAGAGCTGGAAGCAACCCAACTGTCCTTCAACCAAGTAGTGGATAGAGAAAATATAGTAAATCTACACAATGTAATTCTAAGCAATGGTAAAGAAAGATGACATCGTGAACTTTGTAGGTAAATGGATGGAACTAGAAGCCATCCTGCTAAGTGAAGTAAGACAGTCCCACAAAAACAAACTGAATGGTATCCCTCATTTGTGGATGCTAGGACCAAATCCCTAGTTGAAAGGCAAGCTGACCAAAGTTAATGGCATATTTATTTTTATCTGAATGCTACTATGCTGCTATAATGTGAATCTCTTAATGGGCTCTAGAATTAACTGACCACTTATTTTCAGATTTCGTAATTGTTGTATATGTGTGGAGGCTATATATTCGTATTTTAGAGTAATATACTATTAAAGGGAAAAATGTGAACTCCTAAACATATTTTGGAATTAGCATACAATTTGTTTTCAGATGTCATAATTTTGGTATGTATGTGATGTATATATAGGAATACTTTGTAGCAATACAAATGGGAGGGAACAACGACAAAAGGACTGGATCAAAGGAACTGACTGAAACAGTTAACTTCTCCCCAAACAATAAACCTCTGCACAGAAAACATTAAAAAAGACTGAGAAAAATATACAAGACATGTATGATAGAATGCATGAACTGGGGTGGGGTGGGAGGCATGGAAAAGGGAGTGTACCTAAATTGGACTGAGGAATGATGTATGAAACACACTAAACACCAATAAAATATTTTATTAAAAATAATAAAATAATACAACATGAATTAAGACAAAGGTTTTGTTTGAACATATGTCTTTAGTTTCACACTAAGACCAGATAAGTATATTCTACAGTTTAGAAGATAATTGGAGTAAGGCAAGAAAAACTTTTCAGTGCAAAAGTCTTATCCTTGTTGAACTTCACTCAATACATACCTACTCCCTCGAGTTCATTCCTCACAATGTTGGCAGGAATTAGAATTTGTGTCCATTCTGCAATCAACAAATGTCTCTTACATGTCAGTGAATGCAAGAAATAAAATAAACTGCTCCTCAAAAAACAATTTTAGAATCTAATGTAATGATAGTTTTCAGAACAGTGTGATAATATTTTTGGATGGATTATGTTAACAATTTGCAAATTTTATACATTTTAAAAGATATATATTGTTCATTAAATATATTTTATTATCACATTAGTTAACTTTAATTAATCACTAAAACAATAGATGAGCTTCACTGATAATTATGAGCACTGACTATAATAAATGAGACACATAACTAAAGTAATTGATAAACATAATCTTTTTGAAGAAAGTAGTTCCAAACTTCTTCAGAATGGTCCCTCTTTTGCTTTACTTAATATAGCAATTATGCATTATTTAATTATGCCATTATTAGTAGACATAAAGTATTTCATGGTGAGTCAACTACTAATTTTCCGAGTTCATTATTGAAAACAATGAAGAATTGAAGTTATATAGGAAGATGAAAAATTATAAATCAGGCCACTATTTTAGTTGCAGACTCTTATTTTGGCTCTGCTTGATTCTTGTCTTCGAGCTAACCAAAAGATAGACACATCGGGCAAAAAACCTCTTGGTCCTATATCTTCACTCATATTAGGATATGAAAATCATTGACTGAATTAAACCAGCACCCTTTTCAAATTCACAAGCTCCCACCACACAATGGTTAACAACCATAAATAATTCCACTTCCAGAGGATCGAATGTCTCTTCTTAACCGCACTGGCATTGTACAACATAGGGGCACTAACATACATACAGCCAATATAGTCACACACATAATACAAAAATAATAAACAAAATATTATAAATGTATCTTTCGTATTATCAGTTTGACACAAAAAAAGCAAATGTCAGTGTGCCAAGAGGTGGGGGGACCTGTTCAGGAATCCAGCCCCAGGGGCCTGGGTTTGAGCACCCAGGTGAAACACCACACCCCTCCTACAAGAGCAGGGTGGGTGGAGTTACACAGCCAGCAGAGCAGAGGGACACACATGGGGACCAGCACACGGACCAAAGGAGCAAACACTCCCCCACAATCCCCACTTGAGCTGTGATGCAAGTGACCCAGCGGGAATAGAGGCAGTGAGTCCAAGGCACAGGAAGTAGAAGAGACGGGAACTTACCACAGCTCCAGTCCTGCACAGTAGACTTCATAGCCAACCTAGAGGAACTGGCCAGAGAGAAGCAGATTAAGGGCACTCCATGGTGAACCGACCTGGTTATTACCTATCCAATTTCTGAAGAACATTCAAAACATAAAGGGAAGAGTTAGCTGGACCTTCCAATATATAACCAAAAGTGAAAACCTGAATCCTAGACCAGCCAGCCCTCCATAAACAAGAAGACAAATAAAGTACCTGAAGGAAACAAGCAAAGCAAGGTGCCAAACCAGAAACAGTTGTGATTCACATCAGACTACAAACAACAAACAAACCCACACTCCAAAAACACAATAAAAAAAACAACATGGGAAAAACACAGAATAAATCCACACCAAACTCTACCAGTCCTATAAAATATTCCTACAATGAGATTTGCCTAGAAGCAAACCAAGACACAGATCTTAGAAGAACAATCTTAGACATACTCAAAGAAATCAAGGAATATAAAGAACAAATTAGGGCTGGAGAGATGGCCTAGCGGTTAGGAGCGCCGACTGCTCTTGCAGAGGACCCAGGTTCGATCCCAAGCAGCCACATGGCAGCTGAGAACCATCTTTGACTACAGTTCCAGGGGAATCTGACACCTTCTTCTGACCTCTGCGGCATTGCACGACACGCGTGCACAGATCTACATGCAGACAGTACATTCATACACATAATAAATAATTTTTTTAAAAAAGAACAAATCAAAGAACTAAAGGGAGAGAATGACAAACCCAGGCAGGCACTTGAGGGAAAGAATGACAAACTCAGGAAGGAACTAGAGGAAGAGAATGACAAACTATGGCAGGAAGTGGAAACATTGAAGAGATATCAGGTTGACTTGAAAAAGGAAACAGAACAGAGAAGCAAGGAGCCACATGAAGAGAATTACAAGCTCCAAAAAGGAAATGGAAAGACTAAAGATATCACAGTATGAAATGAAAAAGGAAATTGAACACTCACCCAATAAACAGGAAAGAATGTGAGAAAGCCACAGGAACAAATTGGAGGAAGCAGAAAATAGAATGTCAACACTGGAAGATTAAGTGGAAGAAGTAGAATGCTCAAGAAAAGAATATGAAAATTTTTTAAAAAGCACATAAGAGTGGAACAATCACGAAATGTCAGACGCTATGAAAAGACCAAACCCCTGCATCATAGGGATAGACGAATGAGAAGAATCCCAAGACAACAGTTTAATCAAATCTTCAAAAGAATAATAGAAGAAAATTTCCCCAAACTGACAAATGACAAACCCATACTGATACAAGAAACAAATAGAACAACAAATAGACAAGATCAGGAAACTCCCCAAGCCATATCATAGTTAAAATTCTAGATGCTCAAAATAAAGACAAAATACTGAAAGCAACAAGAGAAAACAAGTTACATGTAAGTAGAAACCCATCAAAATTACAACAGACTTTTCAATGCAAACTATGAAAGCCAGAAGAACGGGGACTATAGTATCCCCAGTGCTAAATGGCTATAGAGGCCAACCCAGATTACTATACCCAGCAAAAATGTCAAGCAAAGTTGAAGGAGAAAGAAAAATCTTTCATGACATAAACAAGATGAAAGAATGTATTGTCCAGAAAACCAATCCTTCAGAAGATACTCAAAGCAGTTCAGAAGGCAGAGGAAAGGAGTGACTATCTCGAAATAGTGAATGAGAGAAATTAATAAAAGTATAACTGTGATGAGGACCCACTTGTCAGATGTAGACCTTCATTTCTGCTCAGCTGCTGTTTGATTTAGAAAGTCTTTTTTATGCCTATGTCTTGTAGGTTGCTACCAACATTTTCTTCTATCACATTTAGAGTTTCTGGTTTCACGTTGAGGTTTTTGATCCACATGGAGTTGAGTTTTGTACAGGGTGAATGGTATGGGTTTAATTTTGTTTTCCTACAAATGATGATCCAATTTTGCCAGAACCTTTATCAGACATTGAAATTACTGTATATAAGTGGATGGTATGTATTCATATTTTATAATAATATAAAATTAAATGGAAAAATGTGAATTCCTAAACATATTTTGGAATTAGCATACAGTTTATTCCTGGACGATATATTTCTGATACATATATGATGTTTATATAAGCATATTTTGGAGCAATACAAATGAGAGGGAACAATAGCAACATAAGGACTGGGTCAAATAACTAATTAATACAGTAATATTCTGCCCCAAACAATAAACCTCAGGAGAGAAAAATATTTAGAAAGACTGAGAAAAGGATGGAGGACATGTATGGCAGATTGCATGAACTGAGGTGGGGTGGGGGAGGGAAAAGTGAATATGTCTAAATTGAACTATAAAATGATGTATGAAATACACAAAACATTAAATAAAAGTATTATATTAAAAAGTTTAACTGCAAACATACAAACCTAGACCAAGAAAGCAAGCAGAAGATAAGGCAAAAATAAGCAACTCACATCTCTCAATAATAAGCTTAAATATTAATCAGCACCCCAGAGAATCTTCTCCAAAATTGAACACATACTGAGACACAAAAGAAATATCAACAAATAAAAAGTATTGAAATAATTTTATGCATTCTATCATACTACTGTGCAATAAAGCTCAATATCAACATCAGGATAAGTCCTACTCCCTATAAGAACACATGGAGACTAAACAACACACTTCTGAATAGTGAATGGGCCAAGGAAGAAATAATGAAATAAATAACAGCATTCCTGGAACTAAACAAAATTAACAATACAATAAATCAAAACTTATGGGATACTTTAAAAGCAGTCCTAAGAGGGAACTTTATAGCCATGGGTGCCTACATAAAAAAGAACGGAAAGCACAATTAAAAAAATCTCACACTGCAAGTACAAAGGCTTGAGAGACAACAACAAATGAACCCTAAACCGAACAGATAGGAAGAAATTACAAAAATATGACAAGAAATCAATGAAATAGAAACAAAAGAAACAGTACAAAAAATCAATGAATCCAAAATTTGGCTCCTTGAATGGGTAAACATGATAGACTGACCTCTAGCCCAGTTAACCAAAAGAAAGACAGAGCAACTCCAAAGCAATAGAATTTGTGATAAAATGAG
Organism: Rhizomys pruinosus; assembly: GCA_009823505.1. Taxonomy (NCBI): domain Eukaryota; kingdom Metazoa; phylum Chordata; class Mammalia; order Rodentia; family Spalacidae; genus Rhizomys; species Rhizomys pruinosus. Next base: position 78,941 of record VZQC01014696.1, read on the forward strand.
AAACATCACGACACACAATGGAAAGATCCAAACAATCATACAGGAATACTTCAGAAACCTATACTCTACTATATTTGATCACCTAAGAGAAATGGATGAATATATGAAATCCTAGAATTCAGCAAAGCTTAAGCAAGAAGAGACTGAGAGCTTAAACAGACACATAATATTGGAAGAAATTGAAAATGTAATAAAAAATCTCCCAACTAAAACAAGTCCAGGTGCAGAAGTTTTCACTGCAGAATTCTATAAAATATTTAAAGAAGACCTAGAGCCAGGGCTGGAGAGATGGCTCAGCGGTTAAGAGCACAAACTGCTCTTGCAGAGGACCTGAGTTTGATTCTAAGTACCCATGTGGCAGCTAAGAATCATCTTTAACTCAACTTCCAGGGAAATCAGACACTCTCTTCTGATCTTCTCCGAGGCATTGCACGACACGGGTGCACAAACCTACAGGCAGACAGTACATTCATACACATAAAAAAGAAGATTTAGAGCCATTACTTCTCAAACTGTTCAGGATACAAACAGAGGGAAATCTCCCAAATTCCTTCTATGAAGTCATCATCATTCTAATTCCAATACCCTGAAAAAATAAGAAAGATGTAGAAGCATCACATTAATGAACATAGATGAAAAATTTCTGAACAAAATATTTGCAAACCCCATACTGACCCACATCAAAAAGATCATCCATCAAGGCTAAGTCGGATTCATACCAGAGACGCAGAGATGATTTAACGTACATAAATCAATAAACATCATAAAAGGCATAAATGGAATGAAAAACAAAAACTACATGATCATCTCAGTCAATGAGGAAAAAGCCTTCAAAAAAAAAATCCAGTATCCCTTCATGCTTAAAGTCCTAGAATGAATTGGACTGTAGGGATCATTTTTCAATATAATAAAAGCCACATAAAGAAACCCACAGCCAAAATCATCCCAAATGGAGAAAAGCTAGAAGCATTCCCCTTAAAGTTAGGAACAAGTTAAGGCTGCCCCCTATTGACACTCATCTTCAACATAGAGCTTGAAATGTTTGCTAGGGCAATAAGACAAGAAAGGAAAATTAAAGGAGTATTAATTGGAAAAGAGGAAGTCAAGCTATCCCTTTTTGCAAGATAGTCTACCTAAGGGATGCTAAAAACTCCACCAGAAAACTTCTAGAACTAATTAAGAGTTTCAGAAAACTGTCAGAATACACAATCAATATAGAAAAATCAGTAGCCTTTCTTTACACCACCAACAAGCAACTGAAGAAGGAATATAAGGAGACTTTCCAACTCACAATAGGATCAAAAACAATAAAATACCTAGGAACCAACCTAAACAAAAACACCAAAGACCTCTACAACAAAAATTTTAAACCCCTGATGAAGGAGATAGAAGAAGACATTAGAAGCTGGAAACATTCATATGCTCATGGATTGGAAAAAATTAATGTAGTAAAATAGCCATTCTACCCAAATTAATATACAGATTCAATGCAATCCCAATTAAAATCCCCATGAGTTTCTTCATATATTTGAAAAAAAAATCCTTAAATTCAAATGGAAAATCAAAAGACCCTGAATGGCCAAAGCAACTCTGAGTAAAAAGAGCAATACAGAGGTTATCACTCTATCAGACTTCAAACACTATTACAGGGCTATAGTCATTAAAACAGCCTGGTACTGGCACAAAAACAGACCTGTAGAACAAGGAAAAAATATTGAAGATCTAAACTTGAGCACACACAATATCAGCAACCTCATATTTGACAAAGAGGCCAAAAACGCTCAATGGAAGAAAGACAGCATCTTCAGCAAATGGTGTTGGCAAACCTGGATCACCACTTTTTTTCCAGTGCTTCAACCAATCTTTCTTTAATTTTTTTTTAATTTTTTACTAATTCTTTACTCTTTTTCATTTTTTAACAATAAGTAATAATTTATGAGTATAAGCATCCTTCATGTAAAACCAATTTGCAAGCAGTTGTGCCCAAACCCACACAGTCCAAGGGTCCCACCATCCAGCTGGGGGGTCTTGTATGTTCAATCAAGTTGATCAAATAAGTTTCCAGACTATATTGATGTAGTTTCATCATCAATCACAGCCCTTACATTCTACCATGCCCCTTCTACAGACTGTTCCCTAGGCTTAGAGAAGGGGTGCAGGTGGACAAGAAGCAACATATTCTACTTTTTCTGGACCTGTTGTTTTGGACTCTGGTCAGTTCTGGCTGTTTCCTTTCATGGGCTGACAGTTTGTCCAGGAATAACCTTTCAATCCTACTAATGAAGCACAAGCAATTAGATATATAGGTATTTAAACAGTACTAATTGTTATGGTAGGTTACTTTGGTATAGACACAGATGTTTGGATGGTATGTTAATCAATGAATTACATTTTTTCTGTAAAATATGGCAGGGTCTTACTGTGGCTTATAACCTCTCCTAACCACTAGAGAATGTAAGCTTGTGGCATCTGCTGTGGGTTATTCCTCCAAGGAGAGAGCTACTAGCCAATTAAATTTGGGATATACAGACATATGGCTGCCACTGCTGCATAGTATTTCCAGGCAGGTTAGGTGTAGCTGGTGCTGATGGAGGAGTTTTGCTTGACTCAAGGAGACCTGTATTTGATTTATTGGTTTAATGGCCTTTGGTAACACTCTCTGGTATTCCAGAGACCAACTGTACACTTGCAAGTGTGGTCTCAATACATCTTTCCCATGCTTACATCAGGTCTTTGACAGCAGGGTCTTATCACCTCTCTTCTTGCAGGTATCCCAGTTTACAGGCAAGAAGCCTTTACCTTTTGTGGGGGCTTGGATCCCCTGGCCAACATCTCCTTGGTAGAATAATCCATTGCTGATATCAGAGCTCTCCTGTATTAATATATTTTCCTTAAGTGCATAGCTTAAGGAGACTTTAGTATCATATTTGGTTCTGAATAAAGAATAATCCTTTTCACAGTTCCTATGTCTATTAGTCAGTTAAAGAAGGCAGTTTTACTGGTTTCATAAGAGATTACATCTATAGCAGTTGGCTCCAATTTACAGTTAGAGAACGACCTCATCATCATCATATTTGTCTTGTTCTATGGAGGGGAGATAAGAAAATCTCTCATATTAAAACTCCGTGGCACCTAGAAAGTAAGTTTCATTAGGACTCATTATAAGTAGTTGCTACAAGTAAGATTCACAGAGGGGTTTGATGTCTGTAGCAGTCTGAGGCTTTTCTTCCTTTCAATGTTCAGATGAGCCAACCTTTCTGCTGGCACTTCCTGGTACATCCTACACAATGCAAAGCTATATCTTTTCTTTCTCTGCCATTAAGTTGGTGACAATTTGATCTGTTGGAACATACAAATCTTCACCACTTTTAAAAGAATAAAACTAAACCCTTACCTCTCTCTCTGTACAAAAGTCAACTCTGAATGGATCGAAGGCCTTAATTTGAAACCCGAAATTCTGAAGGTGATAGAAGAAAACATTGGCAGCAACCTCCAAGACAAGGGCATAGGAGAAGACTTTCTAAATAAAACAGTAACTGCACAGGAAATAAGGTTGACATTTGACAAGTGGGAGCTCATTAAGCTCAAAAGCTTCTGAACAGTGAAAGAAACAATCAGGGAAGTGAAGAGAAAACCCACAGAGTAGGAGGCAATGCTACCAGTGATAAATCTGACAGATCATTAACTTCCAGAATATATAAACAACCCAAAAAGCAAAGAAGAAAACAAGTGACCCACTTAAAAGACAGAGTAAAGAACTGAACAGAGACTTCAAAAATGAAGAAATAAGGATGGCTGAGAAACATCTTTAAAAGTGTTCAACATCACTAATAATTAAGGAAATGCAAATCAAAACCACTTTAAAATTTCATCTCACTCTGTTAAGACTGGCTAGGATCAAGAAAACAAATTATACCAAATGCTAGAGAGGTTGTAGGAAAGGGGAACACTCATCCACTGCTGGTGTGAATGTAAACTCTTACAACCACTATGGAAAGCAGTATGGAGAACACTTAGAAGTCTAAAATGAATCTGTATTAATTTGGGTAGAAAGGACATTTTTTACTATATTAATTTTTCCAATGAATGAGCATGGGAGGTCTTTCCATTTTTTGATGTCATTTTCAATCTCCTTCTTCAGTGTTTTAAATTTAAATTTTGTTGTAACGGTCTTTGGTGTCTTTGGTTAGGTTTATTCCTAGATATTCTATTTCTTTTGAGGCTATAATGATTGGGAAGATCTCCTTATATACCTTCTCCAGTCACTTATTGTTGGTGTAAAGAAAGGCTGCTGATTTATCTAGGTGTATTTTGTATCCCACTTTACTGAAAATTTTAATCTTTTCTAAGAGTTTTCTGGTGGAATTTGTAATATCCCTTAGGTAAACTATCATATCATCTGCAAATAGGGATAAATTTACTTCCTCTTTTCTAACTAGTACTCCTTTAATTTCACTTTCTCACCTTATTGCCTTAGCAAGCATTTCAAGAACTATATTGAAGATGAGTGGAGATAGTGAACAGCCTTGCTGTGTTCCAGTCTTTAAGGAGAATGTTTCCAACATTTCTCCATTTAGGATAATGTTGGCTGTGCGTTTCTTGTATATGGCTTTGATTACATGGATGAATGATCTCTCCAGTCCACTTCCCTCTACAACTTTAAGCATGAAGGGATGCTGGATTTTGTCTAAAGATTTTTCTGCATCAATTGAGATGATCATGTGGTTTTTGTCTTTCAGCCCATTTATGTGTTTTATTATATTTATTGATTTACATGTGTTGAACCATCCCTGCAACTTTGGTATGAATCCAACCTGGTCATGATGGATGATCTTTTTGATGAGTGTCTGTATGTGATTTGCAAGTATTTTGTTGAGAATTTTTGCATCAGTTTTCATTAATGATATGGGTCTATAGTCTTCTTTCTTGTTTGTGTCTTTACCTGGTTTTGGTATTAGAGTGATGCTGGCTTCATAGAAGGAATTTGGGATATTTCCCTCTGTTTGTATCCCTCTGTAAAGTTTGAGGAGTAATGGATGTAAGACCTTTTAAAATATTTTATAGAATTCTGCTGTGAAACCATCTGGACCTGGGCTCTTTTTAGTTGGGAGGCATTTTATTACATCTTCAATTTCCTCAAATATTATGGGTCTGTTTAAGCTGTCAATCTCTTCTTGGTTAAGCTTTGGCAAATTCCAAGATTTCAGATATTCATCCATTTCTCTTAGGTTTTCAAATTTAGTAGAGTATAGGTTTTTGAAATTTTATTTTATGATTATCTAGACCTTTTCTTTATCTACTGTGATGTTTCCCCTTTCATCATGAACGCTATTGATTTGTAGTTGCTCTTTCTTTCTTTTGGTTAACTGGGCTAGAGTTATGTATTTTGTTTATCTTTTCAAAGAACAAGCTTTTGGATTCATTGATTGTTTTGTATTTTTTTTCTTTGTTTCTATTTCTTTGATTTCTGGTCTGATTTTTGTTATTTCTTCCTGTATGTTGGGTTTAGGGATAATTTGTTGTTGTCTCTCAAGTGTTTTTAGCTGCAGTGTTAGATCGTTTATTTGTTCTCTTTCTTTTTCTAATGTGGGCACTTAGGGACATAAATTTCCCTCTTAGGACTGACTCTAATGTATCCCAATGGTTTTGTTGTGTTGTATTGTCATTTTCATTTAGGTCCAGGAATGCTTTTATTTCATTCTTTATTTCTTCCCTGACCCATTCATTGTTCCGGATTATGTTGTTTAGTTTCCATGTGTTCTTATAATTAGTAGGCCTTACCCTGGTGTTAATATTGAGTTTGTTGCACTGTGGTCTGATGGTATGCATGGAATAATTTCAATCCTTTTGTATTTGTTGACATTTCTTTTGTGTCCCAGAATGTGATTGATTTTGGATAATGTTCCTTGGGGCGATTAGTAGAAAGTATATTCTCTGGTGTTTGGGTGGAATATTCTGTAGATATTTGTGAGGTCCATTTGGTGTATTTTATTGTTCAGTTCTGATGCTTCTCTGTTTAATTTTTGTCCAATTGACCTATACAGGGGGCTCATGCACTCCCAATCAAAATCCCCATGAGCTTATTCACAGACTTAGAAAAAAATTCTTAACTTCATATGGAAAAACAAAAGACCATGAATAGCTAAAGAAACCCTAATGAAAAGTGTAATACTGGGGGGAATACATTACCAGACTTCAAGCTATATTACAGGGCTATAGTAATAAAGACAGCCTGGTACTGACAGAAAAACAGAACCATTGACCAATGGAACATAATTGAAGATTCAAACTTGAGCTCATATAACTTCAGCCAGCTCTTATTTGACAAAGGAACCAAAAAATCTCAATGGAGGAAAGATAGCATCTTCAGCAAATGGCAAATCTGGATCATGATTTGTAGAAGAACAAAATTAAACCCCTACCTCTTGCCCTGTACAAAAATAAAGTCCAAGCGGATCAAAGATCTCAACCTGAAACCTGAAACGCTGAAGGTGATACAAGAAAATGTCAGCAGCAACCTACAAGATATAGGCATAGGAAAAGACTTTGTAATTCAAACAGCTGCTGCACAAGAAATAAAGACAACCGCTGACAAGTGGGGCCTCATCAAACTCAAAAGCCTTTCTACAGCTAAAGAAACAATCAAGGAAGTGAAGACAAAACACAAAGAGTGGGAGGAAACCTTCACCACTGATACATCTGACAGAGTATTCACATCCAAAATATATAAACTACTTAAAAAACAAAGAGGTAAGAAAACAAATGACCTATTCAAAAGATGGACTAAAGAGATGAACAGAGACTTCACCAGTAAGGAAGTAAAGATGGCTGAGAAACATATTAAAAAGTGTTCAACATCATTAATAATTAAGAAAATGCAAATTAAAACCACCCTAATGTATCATCTCACTCCAATAAGAGTAGCCAAGATCAAGAAAACAAAAGACACTAAATGCTGGAGAGGTTGTAGGGAAAGGGGAACACTCATCCACAGCTGGTGGGAATGTAAACTGGCACAACCACTGTGAAAAGCATTGTGGAGAACCCTTAAAAGACTAAAAATGACTCTTCAGAACTTCTGGAAGAAGTGTGGCAGAACTGACATCTTGACTTTTAAATATGGACCTCTCAAATTTTGATAAAATAGATTTCTGTTGTGGTAAACTACATTGTCAGTCATAATTTGCTAGAACAACTGTGAAAATGAAGATTTCTGGTGTCTTGAAATCTTAATAAAATAATTTAATTAAAAAAAATACTCAAAACGAGCCTACCACCTGACCCAGACATACCACTCCTGGGTATATAACCACAAGACGCATCCCACTGCACAAATACATGCACAGTTATATTTATTGCAGCTCTCTTCACAATAGCAAAGAGCTGGAACCAACCCAAATGCCCCTCAACTGATGACTGGATAACAAAAATGTGGTATTTCTACACAATGGAGTTCTATGCAGCGGTAAAGAAAGAAGACATAATGAGCTTTGCTGGTAAATGGATGGAACTCGAAGCCATTATGCTATGTGAAGTAACAGTGTCCCATAAAAAAAGCTAATGGTTTCCCGCATTTGTGGATGCTAATACCAAATCCCCAGTTGGCAGGCAAACTGAGCAACTTTCTGCTTATATTTCATTGTATTTGAAAGCAACTGTGCTATTGAAATGTGAATTTCTTAATGAGCTATAGAATTGTCCTACTACTTGTATTCACACATTGTAATTACCATATATGAATGGAAGATATGTATTCATATTCTATTCATATTCTTTTTACCTGCATGAAACTTTATTGTTAAATTGTGAATCTCTAAATGTGTTTTAGGAATTAACCTATAGTTTATTTTGAGAATTTGTAATTTTGATTTATGTGTGGAGTGTACATATATGCATATTTTGGAATAATATAAAATTAAAGGGAACAAAAAATAGAGAGGAAAAGATAGTCAAAAAACTGACCAAAACAGTAAACTTGTGCATCAAAAAGGTTATAAATGATGCAAGACAGGACTTAAGGTGTATGACAGAGTCCATGAGCTCTTGCGTGGGGCAGGTAGACATAAGGAGTGGTTATGGATGGGGGAAAGAGTCTAGATTAGATTGAGAAATGTTGTATGAAATGCACTCAATAAAAATTTACTTAAAAAATGAATCAAAATGAGCCTACCACCTGACCCAGCCATATCACTACTGGGTATATACTCACAAGACTCATCCTACTGCAGAGATACTTGCACAGCCATGTTCATTGCAGCTGTCTTCACAATAGTGAAGATCTGAAACAAAACCAAATGACCCTCAACCAATAAGTGGGTAGAGAAAATGTGGTACATCTACACAATGTAGTTCTATGAAGTGGTAAAGAAAGATGACATCATGAACTTTGCAGGTAAATGGATGGAACTAGAAGATATTATGCTAAGTGAAGTAATACAGTCCCAGAAAAACAAATGACAAATGGTGTCACTCATTATGAATGCCAGCACCAAGAACTTAGTTGTAAGGCAATCTGAGCAACGTCAATGTTATATTCCCCTTTTTTTCTGGAAACAACTGTTCTCTTATAATGTGAATCCCTTAACAGGCTTGAGAATTAACCCACCACTTATTTCCAGACTTTGAAATATTGGTATATAGGTGGAGGTTATGTATACATATTTTAGATTAATATAAATTTAAAAAGGAAAAATGTGAGCCCTGAACTAGGAAATGGAAATGACATACAGTTTCTTTTCAGATGACATAAATTTAGTATGGGTGTGAAGTATATATATGCATATGTTGAAGCAATGCAGATTAGAGGAAACAGTAATAGCAGAGGAACTGGGACAGGGAATCAACTGAAACAGTAAAGTTCTCCAAATGACAAAAATCCTATGCTTGAAAATTTTTGAAAAGACTAAGAAAAAGATACTGGGCAGGTATGGCATGGTGCATGAACTCGGGGTGGGGGTGGGAAGCATGGAAGGGAAGCTGAGTCTAGATTTGACTGAGAAATTATGTGTGAAATGCACAAAAGTTTAATAAAAATTTTTAAAAAGTAAATGTCCACATCTAGAGCACTTTTTAAAAATTTGAGACTGTATTGTGCAGATAGTGCATGCTGTATTAGCAAGTGATTTTCCACCTTAGTTAGCTCTGAGAAAATTATATGTCTGTTTCAAATTTCCTGAAATTTGAGAGAGCCTTCTAAATGTATCTTCCAGTAGAAAATTTCAATAAAGCCCTTTTAAATAAAGACAGATTATAAAAATATTTATACCTATGTCATAACAAAGAAATCTCCATGTTCAATATGAATGTATTGGTATCAAATAATCTACAGGGAAAAGAAAATGAAAGATGCTTCATATTATAATAGTTAGCACATCATTCTCTTAATCTGAAGGTCCTGAGTTCAAATCTCAGAGGGAGCAGACATGGATTTAGTCCTGGAAAGATAATACAGGAGTTAAAGGCATTTACTACTCATGAAAAAGACTAAGGTTTGGTTCCCAGTATGCACACTATGCACACGGAGGCACACATCTGCCTGTAATCCCATTTCAGTGAGTCTGGTAGCTTTTTCTGGCCTCCATGGAAACTCGTACACAACTGGTACACACACACACACACACACACACACACACACACACACACTAAACATAAATAAATCTTTAAAATGCAAAAGAGAATACAATGCTGGAATTATCTTTGCTGAAAATTCATACTTATATTGATGGCTAAGTGACCGAACTTGATAATCAGTAACAAGAGAGGAGCTGGTTCTCAAAACAGAGGAAAGTCCTGAAAACCAGCGGATTTTTATATGACTCTTACAGTATGTCCCTGTCAAGTGCTTAAAATTTAATAGATGACTAACAACCATTTAGCAGCATTAAGATGAAGAGTTGAAACTGTTCAGTAATAAAGCTTGGTTTACCATATCAATGCATAATCACAGAAAGTGGATTTCTATGGTGCCAAAAGAACCTGAAGCGCAGAGTAAGGAAAGTTCTAAATTCCAAGTAGAACTGGAGAAACAACATTCTTTTCACCCTTGATTTCTTTGTATATATTTGCAGAATAGTTAAATAATGTGTTTGACCACCTACCTCTTTTTATTATATTGTTATTATGTTTCACCTTGTCTTTTGAGTAAAGATATTTTACTGAACCTGGTACTTATTGATTCATCAAATAGATTCTCAATAATCTATAAGGATCCTCCTTTCTCTACTTCCGCAATACTAACAATATAGTTATATGCTCCTAAGCCAAAGGTGCAGTAGAGGCATTGTTGTCTAGGGGACTCAGGGACGCACCAAGAGCATTGGGAAGCATCATAGGTGGTCTGAGGGCATGTGCATCCTTAGTGACTACAATATTGTGCTATAAACATTGCCTGAAGGTATTGGGAGACAACAGGGATAGCCCCAGTGTTAGCTGAGCCTTTCTTCGCTGAACCAAGATACAGACCTTGGTGCCTGGCCCTGGGGGATCAGTGGGTAGATTACTGGTGGAGTATGGTGTATCTGTGAGTACATCTCACTGGGTGGGTGATTGGAGCTCACCCCACTTGGATATGGGGGACCCTGGCTGCATTGCAGCAGAGGCATAGTGACCTTCCATCCCCCAGGGCCACGACTGACTTGGGCCCTTGGGGTGCATTTCTACAGGCCTGGGGGTTGGGGCTGCCTTGGATGTTGCCTGGCTTAGCTCATTGGGGAAGCTGTTTGCCGGTTGAGTGAGGTGTGTTGTTCTGTAAAGTGTTCCAATAGAGTTGAGATTTTGGAGCCTAAAGTATCCAAACCTGTGCATCAATTAAGAAGTCGACAAAAAACCTGAAGAATATAACCAGATTCAGTGTCATATCAATAACCACCTAAGCTTCACATTAGAACCACTCCCAAAAGAAGCTATCCAAATGCCTAGAGCTCAATGAAATAATAATAATAATAATAATAATAATAATAATGATAATAATAATACAAAAGACTTAAATGGACCTCTGCCAAATACCAGTACTCCTATTCAAATACCTTGTAGTGAAGACTCCTTGGATATAACTCAGGATACAGACATCAAAAGAACAATTATTGCACTGGATAGCTTTAGTGTCAACTTGACACACCTGGGTTGAGGGAGCCTCAATTAAGGAATTGGCTCAATTGGACTGGCCTGAGACCACATCTGTGGTATTTTGTCTTGATTTTTGACTTATGTGAGAGGGCACAGCCCCCTGTGGGTATTGCCATCCCTGGACAGGGTGTTATGTACAGTATAAGAATGCAGGTTGTGCATGGGCCAGGGGAGCAAGCCAGTAAGCAGCATGCTTCAGCTCCTGCCTCCAGGTTCCTGTCCTGAGTTCCTATGGTGGGCTCATTCAGTAATGAACTGTGACCCAGGAGATGTGAGCCAAATAAACCCTTTCCTCCCCAAGTTGGTTTTGATCAGAGTGTTTTGTCAAAGCAATTGAAAGGAAACTAGAACAGAAATTGGTACCGAAAGTGGGGTATTGCTGTGACAGACCTAACCTTGGCGTTTGGAGGGAGGATTATGGAAGCATTTGGAACTGGAGCTAGAAAAATCATTGAGTACCTAAAGTTTGTTGCTGTGGAACATGGAACAGCTATGCTGAAAGAGTTGTAGACAATGGAGGCATGGCTTCTGAAGCTTCAAGGGGAAGCAGAGACCATCAGAGCTGTTTGCATATTTTTTCTTCAAAAAGTTTATTTTTTTCACATTTCCCTTTAATTTTATATTACTCTAATATACGAATACATACCCTCCATACATATACCACAATTACAAAGTCTGTAAATAAGTGGTCAGTTAATTCAAGAGCCCATTAAGGAATTCACGTTAAATCACCATATTTGCCTTCAGATAAAAAGAAATATAACATTAAATTTTCTCAGCTTGACTTTCAACTAGGGATTTAGTGCTAGCATCTACAATTGAGGGATACCATTTGTCATTTGTTTTCCTGGGACTGTGTTACTTCACACACTATAATGGCTTCAAGTTCCATCCATGTACCTGCAAAGTTCATGATGTCATCTTTCTTTACCACTGCATAGAATTCCATTGTGTAGATGTACTGAATTTTCTCTATCCACTCATCAGTTGATGGACACTTGGGTTGGTTCCAGCTCTTTGCTATTATGAAGAGAGCTGCAATAAACATAGATGTGCATGTACCTCTGTGATAGGATGAGTCTTATGGGTATATACCCAGGAATGGTATGACTGGGTCAGGTATGCATGATATTTTTTAATGAAGAATATGTGATTTCTGGTCAGCTTGTGCTGAAAAATCAGCTGTAAGTAACAAGAGACCAGAACCTGATGTGAAACCTTTGTTGTGCTGGGACAATCGATGCTGGTTACCTGGGGCTAAAAAAAACAGCTGTAAGTGGAAAGAGACCAGCATCATCGTGTTGAAATCTTCTGGGAAGAATTTCCTCAGTGTCAGCACACAGAAGCTGTGGTGAAATCTTCTGGGAAGAATTTCCTCAGGATCAGCACACAGAAGCTGTGTTCAGAGGGGCCTGACCCTCAAACTCAAGTTGGAAGCAGGACTTGGTAATGTGTAAGAGGCTCCTGTATGTTTCTGGTGTTGAAATATGAAGGGGTCACAGAAAGCAGCTGAGGCTTGGCAGTGTACGTGGCCAGGAAAGGCCATAGGTGAAAGTCTACCCTCAGTTGCAATGAAGACCCCAGGATTGCAGGTATCTGGAACAGAAGCTGAGGCTTTGCACCAGGAGAGGTCAGAAGAGACTATTGGTGAAGGTGCTATCAGTTCCCGTGGAGCCTCCAGCTTTTTGGAGATGTCAGAACCATGGGATGACCAATAAATGCAGCAGCAGGTGTGGAATGGAGCTGTTCTGAGCCTGGGAGAAGAGCTGTGTTTGCTGTGAAAAGCACAGCCAGAGAAGTGGAGTTGGCAAAACCCATTGGATCCCAGAAGATTATGAGTGAATTCCAGATGTCCAGCTTTAAGCTACTATGTGGGATTTAGATTTTGCTTGGTTTGCCTGACTCTTCTCTTTGAAATAAGACAATACTTGTTTTGGATTTTCAGAAGCCCACAATTAAGAGAATTTTAACAATCCATGAACTTTTAAGTGTTTGAACTGTGGGGCTTTGAAGGTTATGTCATGATTAATGTTAACATAGTACCTTTGGGAGAATAAATTGGGAGTGTGATGGTTTAATAGTGTTGTATTTGGTGTGTCAAGTTGACAAGGTGTCAATAGTGCTGGATAGCTTTAGTGTCAACTTGACACACCTGGGTTGAGGGAGTCTCAGTTGGGGAATTGGCCTGTGGCCACATCTGTGGAGTTTTGTCTTGTTTGTTGACTTATGTGTGAGGACCCAACCCACTGTGGGAAGTGCCACCCCTGGACAGGTTGTTATGTACAGTATAAGAATGCAGACTGGGCATGGGCCAGGGGAGCAAGCCAGTAAGCAGCATTCATACACGGCCTGTGCTTCAGATCCTGTCTCCTGGTTCCTGCCCTGAGTTCCTATGGTAGGCTCCCTCAGTGATGAACTGTGACCCAGGAGATGTGAACCCATTCCTCACCAAGTTGGAATTGATCAGAGTGTTTTGTCACAACAATTGAAAGGAAACTAGAATAAATTATAAATATGATTAGAGAAATTAAAGAGTTGAGGTAATTTAAGGAGCTTATATACAAGGAAGTCAGGGACCTAGAAGAATACAGGGATACATTGAAATAGGACAATGATAAACTGTGAAAAGAAATTACAAAAGATATCAATACATTGAAGAAAATGAAAAATGTTGAAAATAAAATGAAATGTAATATTCTACCTTGGAAATTATGAGAGAAAAACTGAATAATAGAATGGATGATAAAAAGAATAAAAAATAGAATTGATGAAGTAGAAAATAAAATATCAAGATTAGAAGATAATATTGAGGTACTGGATAAATCAAGTAAAGATTATGAAAAATTAAAAAAAAACAAGGATGGAAAATCAGGAAATATGGGATCCTATGAAAAGACCAAAACTATGAATTATAGGGATAGAACAGGAAGAAAACTCACAGGACAACTACATGGCTCAGGTCTTCAACAGAATTTTAGAGGAAAATTTTCCCAAATTAAACCAAGAGATACCTGTCCAAATACTAGAAAACCAAGCAGACAAAACCAGAAAATAAATTCTCTAGACCATGTCATAATAAAAGCACACAATGTTCAAAGCAAACATACTGAGAGCTGCAAAAGAAAAACAAGTTACTTACAAAGGAAATCCTATCAGAATTACAGCTGATTTCTCATTGCAAACAATGAAAGCCAGACGAGATTGATCTAAAATATTCCAGGTTCTAAAAGATTATAGATGTAAACCGAGTACTTTATCCAGCAAAAATGTCTATTATAATTGAAGGAGAAAGGAAACTGTCCCATGATATAAATAAGTTGAAAGAATTCTTCTCCAAAAAACCATCCCTGAAGAGAATATTTCAAGCACTACAAAGAGGGGCAGGCAGGGATGACTATAACCAATCAACATCAGAAAACAAAGGATACTGCCACTATGGAAATAAAAACCTAGAACAAGAATGTATTAGAAATCAAAATAAGGAGCTAGCTGTGCTCCACACAGCACAAGACCAGGGTGTACCCCACTGGGTGAGCAGGCTTCACCCGTGTCCTGCAGAATGCCAACCTGCAAATTATCAGGTGAGTGCTGCCTTCCTGGGAATTTTGGGCACTCCTGGGCCCCATAGAGGCCTGGTATTGCCCGGGACCTTCCAAGCTTCTGGCCCCAGCATGCAACAGGGGTGGAGCTACCCATGCTCCACACAGCACAAGACCAGTATGCACCCTGCTGGGCAATCGGATTTCAACATGTTAAACACCAACCTGCAAAAGAGCAGTCTAGGGAATTGGTGGTGCAGAGGATCTACCTGTGCAGCCAACGTTGAGGCACGAGAACCCAAAGAAAAAAATAAACAAACAAATCCAAATGCCAAAGACACACAAAAAAATCCAACAATGGAAAAGCTCATAATAAATCCACACTGAACTCTACCAGCCTTAGAGAAGACTCCAGAAAATGAGATCTCCCTGGAAGGAAACCAATACACAGAATTTAGAAAAACAATTGTAGACATACTCAAACAAATTAGAGAACTAAGGGAAGAGAATGAAAAACCCAAGAAGTACCAAGAGGGTGATAATGACAATCAATCATTGGAAAGAACTAAGGGGAGAGATTGAAAAACTCAAGAAGGACCTAGAGGGAGATAATGACAAATGTTGGAAAGAACTGAAGGGAGAAAATGACAAACTCCAGAAGGAAGTGGAAATGCTGAAAAGATCCCTGGATGAAAGGAAAAAGAAAATGACCAACGAACCAAGGACCTACAAGATGAGAATGATAGGCTCAAGAAGGAAGTGAAAACACTAAAGAAATCACAGGATGAAATGAAAAAGGAAATTGAACATTTATCCATTCAACAGGAAAGGATGGGAAAAAGCCTCAGAAGCAGAATGGAAGAAGCAGAAAAAAAGAATATCAGACATGCAGGATAACATGTTCCAACTAGAATGCTCAAGTAAAGTTTATGAAACATTAAAAAAAACACAAGAGTGGAACAACCAAGAAAGTTGGGACACTATGAAAAAACGAAACCTCCACATTATAGGGACAGAGGAAGGGGAAAAATCCCAATAAAACAATATTGATCAGATCTTCACCAGGATAATAGAAGAAAATTTCCCCAAACTTAAAAAAAATAAAGATAAACCCATACAAATACAAGAAACGGACAAGACCAGAAAAGAAATTCCCCATGCCATATAATTGTTAAAACACTAGATGCTCAAAACAAAGACAAAATACTTACAGCCACAAAAGAAAATAACAAGTTACTTATAAGGGGAAATCCATCAGAATCAGAGCTGACTTCTCAGGGCAAACTATGAAAGCTAGAAGAATGTGGACCAAGGTATTCCTTGTACTAAATGACTTTAGATGCCATCAAAGACTATTATACCCGGCAAAAATGTCAATCACAGTTGAATGAGAAAGAAGAATCTTTCATGACATGAACAAGATGAAAGAACACATGTCTAAGAAACCAACACTTCAGAAAATCCTCAAAGCAATCCAAAGAATAGAGGAAAGAAGCAACTATCCCTAAGCAATTAAAGAGAAAAAGCAACAAAATCATAACAGAGTAAATATAAACATAGACCAAGAATGCAAACCAAAAATAAGGTAAAAATAAGAAAGACACATCTCTCAATAATGACCTTAAATACCAATGGTCTAAACTCTCCCAATCAAAAGGCATAGACTGGGAGAATGGATTAGGAAAGTAAACACTTCTATATGCTGTCTAGAAGGAGCCCAACTCACCCTCAAGACAGACACCACCTTAGAGTGAAAAGATGGAAAAAAATTATTCCAAGCAAATGCTACCAAGAAACATGCTGGAGTGGCTATTCTAATATCAGACAAAATAGATCTCAAAGTAAAATTAATCAGAATAGACAAAGAGGGCCATTACATCCTTGTCAAAGGAACAAGGAACCATGAAGACTTCACAACCTTAAATGTCTATGCACCAAGCACTGGTGCACCTAAATTTATAAACACAACTCTTCAGGACCTCAGCACACTAATAGTTCGAGATTTCAGCACCCCACTTAGTCCCTTGGATAGATCAACAGGACAAAAAAAAAATAAACAGAGAGACATCAAAATTGAACAATACAATACACCAAATGGACCTCACAGACGTCTACAGAGTATTCCACCCAAATAACAAAGAATATATTTTGTACTCATCACCTCACAGAACATTCTCCAAAATCGACCAAATACTGGGGCACAAAAGGAAAGTCAATAAATACAAAAGAGTAGAAATTATTCCATGCATTGTATCATCCACAATGCAATAAATCTCAATATGAACCCCAGAAAATGTCCAACTAGCTAAAAGAACACATGGAGACTACAATCCTGAACAATGAATGGGTTAGGGAAGAAATAAAGAGTGAAATAAAAGTATTCATGGAACTGAACAAAAAAGACAATACAACACAACAAATCCTGTGGGATACTTTAAAGGCAGTCTTGAGAGGGAAATTTATAGCCCTAAGTGCCCACATAAAAAAAAAAACATAAAGGGAACTAATAAACGACCTGAAACTGCAGCTAAAAACACTTGAGAGACAACAGCAAATGAACCCTAAACCCAACAGACAGGAAGAAATAACAAATTCAGAGGAGAAATCAATGAAATAGAAACAAAGAAAAGAATACATGAAATCAACGAATCCAAAAGCTGATTCTTTGAGAAAATAAACAAAATAGACAGGCCTGTAGCCCAGTTAACCAAAAAAAAAAAGAAAGAGAGAGAGAGAGCAACTCCACATCAATAGTATTAGTGATGAAATGGGAAACATCACAACAGACAAAGAAAAGATCTAGATAATCATACAGGAATACTTCAAAAATCTATAGTCCACTAAATTTGAGAACCTAAGAGAAATGGATGAATATCTGAAATCCTGGAAACCAACAAAGCTTAACCAAGAAAAGATTGACAGTTTAAACAGACCCATAATATTTGAGGAAATTGAAGATGTAATTAAAAATCTCCCAACTAAAAAAAGCCCCAGTCCAGATGGTTTCATGGCAGAATTCTAAAAAACATTTAAAGAGGACTTATAACTATTGTTTCTCAAACTATTTAGAAGGATACAAACAGAGGAAATTCTCCCAAACTCCTTCTATGAAGCCAGTATCACTCTAATACCAAAGCCAGGCAAAGATACAAGCAAAAAAGAAAGCTATAGATCCATCTTACTAATGAATATAAATGCAAAAATTCTCAACAAAATACTTGTAAATCCTTACAGACCCACATAAAAAAGATCATCCATCATAATCAAGTTGGATTAATACAAGAGATGCAGTGATGGTTCGACATATGCAAATCAATAAATATAAAACATATAAATAGACTGAAAGACAAAAACCACATGATCATCTCAATTGATGCAGAAAAAAGCCTTTGACAAGATCCAGCATCCCTTCATGTTTAAAGTCCTAGAGAGAATAGGACTGAAAGGAACATTCCTCAACATGATCAAAGCCATATATAGCAAACCCACTGCCAACATCATCCTAAATGGAGAAAAATTGGAACCATTTCCCTTAAAGGTGGGAACCCAGCAAGGCTGCCCCCTATCATGACTCCTCTTCAACATAGTGCTCGAAACACTTGCTAGGGAAATAAGACAAGAGAAGGAAATTAAAGGAGTATTAATCAGAAAAGAAGTTAAGCTATCCCTTTTTGCAGATGATATGATAGTTTACCTCAGAGATGCTAAAAACTCCACCAGAAAACTTCTAGAAAAGATGAAGAGTTTTGGTAAAGTGTCAGGCTACAAAGTTAATCTATAAAAATCAGTAGCCTTTACTTACACCAACAATAAAGAAGTCGAGAAGGAATACAAGAAGTCCTTCTCTCTCACAATAGCCTCAAAATAATAAGATACCTGGGAACAAACTTAACCACAGATACCAAAGATCTCTACAACAAAAATTTTAAATCCTTGAAGAAAAGGATTGAATATGACATCAAAAGATGGAATGACCTCCCGTGCTCATGAATTGGGAAAATTAACATAGTAAAACTGTCCATTTTACCCAAATCAATATACAGATTCAATGCAATCCCAATCAAAATCCCTACAAGCTACTTCACAGACTTGGAAAAAAGATCGTTAAATTCATATGGAAAAATAAAAGACCCTGAATAGCTAAAGCAACACCAAGTGAAAAATACAGTACAGGGGGAATTGCCCTACCAGACTTCAAGCTATACTACAGGTCCATAGTCATAATGACACCCTCGTACTGGCACAAAAACAGACCTGTTGACCAATAGAACAAAATTGAAGATCCAAGTTTGAGCTCATACAATTTCAGCCACCTCATATTTGACAAAGGGCCAAAAAACGCTCAATGGGGGAAGGATACCATCTTCAGCAAATGGTGCTGGCAAAATTGGATCACCATCTGTAGTAGAACAAAAATTAAACTCCTACCTCTCACCTTGTACAAAAATAAACTCCAAGTGCATCAAAGATCTCAACATGAAGCCTGAAACCCTGAAGGTGATAAAAGAAAAAAGTTAGCAACAACCTACAAAACATAGGTGTAGGAAAATACTTTCTAAATCAGATAGCACCTGCACAGGAAGTAAGGTCAACAGTTGACAAATGGGACCTCATAAAACTCAAAAGCTTCTGTAAAGCGTAAGAAACAATCAAGGAGGTGAAGAGAAAACCGACAGAGTGGGAAGAAATCTTTACCAGTGATACATCTGACAAAACATTGGCGTCTAGAATATATAAACTACTCAAAAAAAGAAAAAAAAAAACAAAACACAAAGAAGTAAGAAGACAAATGACATACTCAAAAGACGGAGTAAAGAGCTGAACAGAGACTTCACCAGTAAGGAAGTAAAGATGGCTGAGAAACATCTTAAAAAGTGTTCAACATCATTAATAATTAAGCAAATGCAAATTAAAATCACTCTCAGATATCATCTCACTCCAATACGACCAGCTAAGTTCAAGAAAACAAAAATCAACAGATGTTGGAGAGGTTGTGGAGAAAAGGGATCACTTATCCACTGCTGGTGAGAGTGTAAACTTGTACATCCACTATGGAAAGCAGTGGGGAGAACCCTTAAAAGACTCAGAATGAGGGTTCTGGTTGGTTTCTGTTCCATTCCTGGCTTGTACTGGAATTCCAGTTATAGATTCAGATTAAACGAGCATAGACAAGTAATGGGTTACTGATGACTACTGAAAGATATTCTTTGTCTCTGTCTATTATGCAAGTGTTACTTTTGAGATATGCTCTGCCCATTTCAAGATAATTTGATTCAAGAAAACTAGATTTACTTCCCTGAACCAGCGGCATGCAGTCCAGAAGGAGACAGTTTGGATGAACTTGGCAAAATTTATCAGCTTAATTCTAGTCATTATGTATGTTCCCCGTTATTGGTAAATTATAAAGCAGAATATAGGCTTGGGAAAGTAGAGACCTCTTCTGATTGTAGTAAATCATTTACATTTAGATATGCCTAAAGTTGTTTAAATCCCTCTCCTTGGCTTAGCCTGATATGTCTGTGGTGTTAGATTTCTTCCAGTCAATGTTTATGCAAGGCTGCTTAGGCTTTTTATCAAGCTTTATCTAAATATGATATAGTAATTAAAAGTATCCTGTTGGTGTAACTTAACTTTTTGGATGCTTAACTCCCATACTTAACACCCATACCAACTCAACCAAGGGATTTAAGGGACAATTTTGTTCCTTGCCAGCTCAGGTCAATTAGTCCCAGGGAATATTGATCAGGGCCATCTCTTAAAATTTATTGCAATTGTGAGTCACCAGGCTTCCTGTGCATGGAGGCATTGGAGATCCACTAACAGAACTCCAGACAGTGTCCAGTCTATAAAGAGGAAGGTCAACATAGAGAAGAGTCACCTCATGTTTCAAAGGGAAGCCTGGTCTAGCAGGACCTGACCTTGTCCTTGGTAGATGGACACTTTGTTGATCATGAGGTGGCTGAAATTGGATATGCTCAGTTTCAGATCTTCAGTTTTGTTCCATTGATCTACAGGTCGGTTTTTTTGTCAATACCAGGCTGTTTCTATTACTACAACCCTGTAATATATTTTGAAGTCTGGTATAATAATCCCCCTGTTTTGCTCTTTTTGCTCAGAATTGCTTTGGCTGTCAGGGGTCTTTTGTATATCCATATGAACTGTAGGATTGTTTTTAATTTTCTAAGTCTGTGAAGAAGCTAGTGGGGATTTTAATTGGGATTGCAATGAATCTGTATATTACTTTGGGGAGGATGGTCATTTTTATTATACTCATTCTTCCAAACCATGAGCGTGGGAGGTCCTTCCATCATCTGGTGTCTTATTCAATGTCCTTCGGGAATTTAAAATTTTTGCTGTAGAGATTTTTACTGTCTTTGGGCAGGTTTGTCCTGAGATTTTTTTATGCTACTATGAATGGGATGTCTCCTCATATTCCTCTAATTGCTTGTTATTCGCATAAAGAAAGGATACCATTTTTAGGCTAATTTTGTATCCCACCACTTTACTGCACCTGTTGATGGTTTCTAGGAGCCTTGTGGTGGAGTGTTTGCTGTCCGTTAGGTAAACTATCATGTCATCTGCAAAAAAAAAAAAAAAAAATCACTTAACTTCCTCTTTTCAAGTTAGTATTATTCTAATTTCCTTTTCTTGACTTATTGCTCTTGCTAGCATTTCAAGCACTTTATTGAAAAGGAGTGGAGATAGGGGGCAGCCTTGCCAGGGTCCTGACTTTAAGTGGAATGCTTCTAGTTTTTCTCCATTTAGGATAATGTTGGCTGTTCATTTGTTGAATATGGCTTTAATTATGTATAGGAATGTACCCTTCAGTCCAATTTCCACTTGGATTTTAAACATGAAGTCACGTTGAATTTTGTTGAAGGCCTTTTCTGCATCAATTGAGATGATCATGTGTTTCTGTCTTTCAGGCTGTTTATGTGCTTTATGGTGTTTACTGATTTACATGTGTTGAACCATCCCTGCATCTCTGGTATGAATCCAAATTGGTTGTGCTGGATGATCTTTTTGATGTGTGCCTGTATGTGGTTTACAAGTATTTTTTTGAGAATTTTTGCATCTACGTTCATTAATGAAATGGGTCTATACTTTTCTTTTTTAGTTGTATCTTTGCCTGGTTTTGGTATTAGTGTGATGTTGGCTTCATAGAAGAAATTGGGAGATTTAAATCTGTTTCTATCCTCTTGAATAATGTGAGTAGTAGTGACTGTATATCTTCTTTAATTGTCTTATAGAAGCTGGGTGTGGTGGGGCACAACTTTAATCCTAGCACTGGTGAGGCAGAGGCAGGTGGATCTTTGTGAGTTCAAGGCCAGCCTGGTCGACAGAGTGAGTTCCAGGACAGCTGGGGATACAGGGAGACCCCGTCTCACAAAGACCGAAATAATAATAACAATAACAACAACAATAATAATAATAATAATAATAATAATAATAATAATAATAATAAAAATAAATAAATAAATAAATAAATAAATAAATAAATAAATAAATGTCTTATACAATTCTGCTGTGAATCCATCTGGGCCTGGGATTTTTTTTAGTTGGGCGGTTCATTTTCACAGTTTCAGTTTACTTGTTGTGCTAGATAGCTTTAGTGTCAACTTGACACACCTGGGTTGAGGGAGCCTCAATTGGGGAATTGGCTCCATTGGATTGGCCTGTGGCCACATCCATGGAGTATTGTCTTGACGGTTGACCAGTGTGGGAGGTTCCAGCCCACAATGAGTGGTGCCACCCTGGGCAGGTTGTTGTGTACCATATAAGAGGGAAGGCTGGGCATGGGCCAGGGGAGCAAGCCAGTGAACAACATTCCTTCATGGCCTGTGCTTCAGCTCCTGCCTCCAGGTTCCTGCCCTGAGTTCCTGCCTTCGGCTCCCTAAGTGATGAACTGTGACCCAGGAGATGTAAGATGAATAAAACTTTTCTTCCCCAAGTTGGTGTTGGTCAGAGTGTTTTGTCACAGCAATGGAAGACAAACTAGAACACTTGATTATTATGGGTCTATTTAAGCTGGTGATATCTTCCTGATTAAGTTTTGATGGATTCCATAATTTCAGGTATTCATCCATTTCTCTTGGGTTTTCAAATTTAGTACAGTATTGGTTTTTGGAATATTCCTGTAAGATTGTCTGAATCTTTTTGCTACCTTTTGTGTTCTTTCCCTTTTCATATCTAATATTGTTGATTTGGAGCTGTTCTTTCCTTCTTTTGGTCAACTAGACTAAAGGTCTATCTCTCCCGTTTAACTTTTCCAAAAACCAGCTGGTAGATTCATTGATATTTTTGTATTGTTTTCTTTAATTCTATTTCATTGATTTTTCGCCCTGATTTTTGTTATTTGTTCCTGTCTGTGGGGTTTAGGATCCATTTGTCTTTGCCTCTCAAGTGTTCATAGTTGCATTGTTAGGTCATTTATTTTTCCTGTTTCTGTTTTCTTAATGTAGGCAATTTGGGCTATGAATTTCGCTCTCCTGACTGCTTTTAAGGATTCCCCTAAGTTTTGCTGTGTTGTGTCATCCCTTTCAATGAAATGGATGCTTTTATTTCTTTCTTTATTTCTCTTTTGACCCATCCGTTATTCTGTAGTGCATTGTTTAGTTTCCATGTGTGCTTATTGCTAGTAGGGTGCTTTCTGGTGTTGATATTAAGCTTTATTTCATTGTTGTCTGATAGGATGCATTAAACTATCTCAATTTTATTTGTATTCGCTGAGGTTTGTTCTGTGTTCCAGTATAATGTTGATTTTGGAGAATGTTCCATTGGGTGCTGAGTAGAAAGTATATTCTTTGTTGTTTGGGTGGAATATTTGGTAGACGTCTGTTAGGTCCATTGGGTGTATCATATTGTACAGTTCAGATGTATCTCTGTTTATTCTTTGTCCAGATGACATGTCCTATGTTCTCAGTGGAGTATTGAAGTCTCCCACTATTAGTGTGCTGGGATTGATCTGACTGGAACTGCAGGATTGTGTTTATGAAGTTCGTTGCACCAGATTTATGATTGTGCAATATTTGTGGTTGATTAATACTTCAAAAAGGATGTAGTGACCCTCTTCATCTCTTTTAAGTAGTTTTTCTTTGAAGTTTATTTTGTCTGCTATTTGAATAGCAACTCCTGCTTGCTTTTTGGTACCATTTATTTGGAATTTTTTTTCCATCTTTTCAACTTAAGATGGTGTCTGTCCTTGAAGGCGAGGTTTGTTTCTTGAAGAAAACAGAAGGATGGATTCTGTTTCTTAATCCATTCTCCCAATCTGTGTCTCTAGATCGAGGAGTTCAGAGCATTAATATTTAGGCTTAATTTTGAGAGATGTATATTACTTCCCTTCAGTTTATTTTCTGTTTGCATTTTTGATCTATGTTTCTACTTCTGGGGTTATAACTTCATTAATTACTCTCTCTTGCCACTTGAGGATAGGTGCTCCTTTCCTCTGTTCTCTGAATTACTTTGAGTATTTTCTGGAGTGTTTGTTTTCTAGACATGGATTCTTTCATCTTGATTATGTCACAGAAGATGTTCCTTTCTCTTTTGATTATAATAGACATTTTTGCTGGGTATAGTAACGTGGGTTGGCATCTATAGTCATTTAGTACTGGGAAGACTTTGGTCCAAGCTCTTCCAGCTTTCATTGTTTCCATTGAAAAGTCAGCTGTAATTCTGATTGGTTTTACTTTATATGTAATTTGTGGTTTTTCTCTTGTAGCTTTCAGTATTTTTTACTTGTTTTGAGCATTTATCATTTTGATTATGATATGCTGTGGTGAGTTTCTTTTCTGATCTTGTCCATTTGGTGTTCTATGTGCTTTTTGTATTTGTATGAATATGTCTTCTCTCCATTTGGGGAAATTTTCTTCTATAATTCTGTTGAGGATCTCGTCCATACCATTATCCTGGAATTCTTCTCCTTCCTCTATACCTATGAATACCTATGATGTGGAGGTTTGGTCTCTTCATGGTGTCCCACATTTCCTGGTTATTCCCTTCTTGTTTTTTTTCTTATTATTTTTCATAGTCTTTGCTGGAGCTCTTCAGTACTTCCATGTTATCTTCTAGTCTTGATATTCTATTTTTTGCTTCACCCATTTTGTTTCTGAGGCATTCTCCTGCCCCTTTCTTGTTGATTGGATGAGTGTTCGATTTTCTTTTACATTTAGCCAGGAAATTCCTTTAGTATTTCCACTTCATTCAGGAGTTGTTCATTCTCTCCCTTTAGTTCGTTGATTTGTCCTTTATATTCCTTGATTTCTTTATGTCTATGGTTGTTTCTTTGAGATCTATGTCCTGAGTTATCTCCAGAAAAGCCCATTGTTGGAGTCTTTAGGACTGACAGATTTTGGTGGGAATGGATTATTTGCTTGTCCCATGTTCTTGATTTTTCCTTGTGTTTTTGTCATGTGGATTTGTTTTTTTATCTTTTGTTTATAATGTGACATGAAATTCAGTTATTTCTTCCTTGTGTTGGTGGCCTGTTCTTCTAGGTTTTCTGTGGAGTGGCAGGTTCCCTGTCTATTTGTTTCTTCTCTTACCTTGTGTTCCAGAGACACTGCCACTGTTTCCACCAGGATCTTCACACCTGCACGGGGTGGAGGGGGGTGCTGATTTGGCTCTCACAGGCAATTTAATGGCAGACTCCAATTGATTGTCTGGAAACCCACCAGGGCAACCAGTCGCTCACTCTGTGTCAAAAGCGGGGTGGGGGGAGACTTCAATGGTCTGGGAACATGCCAAGATGACCTCTCACTCTTTGCCAGAAGTGGCCAGCTGGAAGGCTCCAGATGGTCTGGAAACCTACCCAGGTGTTCACTCTGCATCAGAAGCAGCCAGATCGCAGACTGAGAACCTGCCAAGGTGACCTATAACCTAATGCACTTTTAAGTTGTATATTTGAATTCACCCTATTCTCACTTCTCCTGGTCCACTGCCTAGATCATGTAACAAACTATTCCTGCTTTCACTTCATGTTCATGGGCTCTATTCAAGGACTTTCTTATCCCTCTGCTTTTGGAGATCTTTTAGATAGACCCTGTGAGTGGAGCATACCCCAGATGCCACACCCAACATCCCTTTTCAGCATGGAAGAAGTCAGAGAGATCAGCATACCAATTCCCTTCTGGAAATTGGGGTGACCCTTTTCAGAGTATAACATAACTAGCCAGAAGCTAGAAACTGACTAGATAATTTAGGATTGAGACACCCCCCCCGCAAGTTAACCAAACTCTTTCTCAACTGAGAACTCAAGGCTTCCTGGACCAGTCAGTACACACTTATCCTTCTGGTAGCCTGAAAATAATAAGGAAACAAAAGGGGAGTGGAGAGAATTATATACCAAACCCTGTAGATTGATTATTTCACCAGAAAAGAAATGGAAATACCCTCGCCCTTTGTGCTTTGTTTTGCCATTGTCATTTTTTACTGTTTTGGGGGATTTTTGTGAAAAGGGAAAATAAAAACAATAAATAAATAAAAGAAAAGCTACTCTTTGCAAAAGATGGAGGCCACTGCAGAATCCTGACAACTGGTCAGACACAGAACATAGACATTTGAAAAATCCCCATTCCTAGAAGACACATCTACAATTTAACTTCTACACACAGAATAAGGGGCATAGGGAAAATGAGTACACCCCTCAAGTCTCATCCATAAAACTTCCTTATACAGTAGGAAGTTATGAAAACGGAAGGCTACAACTAGTCAAGTTTCAAAGAATGAGAAATCCCAGAGTGTGTACCTATGGATGTGGCCAGTATACTAAACCTCAGCTACACAAGGCTCAGTAATCATTGCAGAAGGGGGCAGGGAAAGTTTGAAAGAGCCAGGGCTGGTGCATAACTGTTGTGGTGGTTTGAATGAGTGTCCCCATAGGTTCTAGGCATTCAGACATTTGTCTCCAGTTGGTGGCACTGTTTTTGGAGGTCTTAGAAGGTGTGGCCGTGCTGGAGGAAGTGTGATGATGGGGGCAGGCTTAGTGAGTTTAACAAGCCTCATGGTCTACAGTTGCTCTCTCTGCTTCCTGTGCTCTTTGTGAGATGTGACCCTCGGCGTGCTGCTCCAGCTCCAGCCACCATGCCTCCCACCACAATGGACTCTAATTCCTTGGAACCGTTAATCGTAAGCTCAAATAAACTCTTCCTTTTATAAGTTCCTTGGTCATGGAGCTTTATCACAGCAACAGAGAAGTGACTAATACAGTAATTTGGTACCAGAGAGTGGGCTGTTGGCTGTGAAGAACCTGACCATGTGGATGCTTGGAGAAATGTGGAAGACTTTGGAACTTTGGACTAGAAAGGCTGTTGATTACTGTAAGCAGAGCTTAAGGGGACATTCTAATGGAGGCCTGGAAGAATGCATGGGAGCAAAAGATGTGGTTCCAGGGGAAAATAAAGACTTAGGCAGCAACTGAGATATTTTGATAAAGAGTCTGGCAGCAGTTTGCCCGCAGCCTAAATGCTTGCCTGATGCTAAGTTGAAAAGCAATGGACTGATGTCTTTGGTGGAGGATATTTCAAGACAGCCTAATGTAGAAATGGTGGTTTGGCTTTTAATGGTGAATATTGTGCAGATCTACAGTGAAGAAGAGCAGATGGAGCAGAATGAAATGCAGAATGTACAGATTGGA
Source organism: Rhizomys pruinosus (assembly GCA_009823505.1). NCBI lineage: Eukaryota > Metazoa > Chordata > Mammalia > Rodentia > Spalacidae > Rhizomys > Rhizomys pruinosus. Next base: position 106,238 of record VZQC01014696.1, read on the forward strand.
TCTGATAACTGCACTGGGAAGTTTAAAGGTGGGGCCAAGGCTTGTGAAGGAGAGTTTCCTTTTGATAAGGAGATTAAAGTGATTAAGGAAGGGCCTTGAGATTTACAAGCGAACAAAAGAATCAGTACCTTCAGGGCAAGACCACACCCAGCTTATCCATCAGCAAGTCCAGGGCAGAGAAAAATTGGAAATGTGCTTAAAGTAGGAGAGAGTCCATCCTGAACTTGCAGCCAAACTCAGCAGTTTCATTCACGTGGTGCTGGCTTTAGAGGCATGAAGTTTGCAAGAGTGAAGGGAACATCAGTTCTTCCTCCACAGTTTCAGAGAACTGCCAAGGTCAGGCAGAGTGCAGCAGGGGAGTCCCTGAATAAAGAAGGCCCTGAGAGGTCATTGTGTGAAGCTCTGAATGTGAAGCCTGGTTGGCAGTGGAGACCCCAAGACTTTCGAGATGCCAGACCTGTGAGATATTTGCCAAGCAGAGCTGCATACAGGGAGTGATACCAGTCTAAGAAAGGCATGTATGTTGCAAGCAAAGCTAGAAGAGCTGAGCCATCTAAGCCCTTTGGAAGTCAAGTCTCAGAAGTTGCATGTGGAGCTACTGGACTTGGTTTTTGCCCTGCTGGTTTTCGGTCTTGTTTTGGTCCATTATTTCCTCACTATGCCTCTATCCCTCCCTTTTGGAATGGGAATGTGTATTCAGTTCCACTGTACGTTGGGAGTTTGTAATTTGCCTTTTGATTTTACAGGAGCTTACAGTTTAGGAGATTGGCCTGAGTCTCAGAGGAGACTTTGGACTGTGGACTTTTGAATGGCATTGAGACTGGTTACAGACTGTGGGGACTTTTAAGGTTGGACTAAATGCATTTTGCATTTTATATGGTCAGGAGCCTATGGGGACCAGGAGTGGAATGTGGTGGTTTGAATGAGTGTCCCCCATATGATCTAGGTATTCAGACATTTGTCTCCAGTTGGTGGCACTGTTTTTGGAGGTCTTAGAAGGTGTGGCCGTGCTGGAGGAAGTGCAATGTTGGGGGCAGGCTTAGTGAGTTTTAACAAGCCTCATGGTCTACAGTTGCTCTCTCTGCTTCCTGCGCTCTTTGCGAGATGTGACCCTCGGCGTGCTGCTCCAGCTGCAGCCCCCATGCCTCCTGCCGCAATGGACTCTAATTCCCTGGAACCGTCAATCATAAGCTCAAATAAACTCTTCCTTTTATAAGTTCCTTGGTCATGGTACTTTATCACAGCAACAGAGAAGTGACTAATACAACTGTACAGAAGCAGTGACTTACAATCTACTGTAAACATTCACAGGTAAAACTGTGGCAACGTAGGCATCAGACATGGGACCCATGCCAGTTCTGACAATGTCTCAAAATAGAGCAAGAGAAATGTTTGGGGCACTGGCCCTGGATGAGTACTACAAGAGACTGAGTATTTGTGTGAGGAAGAGTATGCCTTACTTAGGATTCCTAGACATGCTGACTAAACTCCAGATGATCTATTTGCACAGAAGGATGTCTGGGTTTGGAGAGCTTGTCTGGGTAGAATGCAGCTTGGATTTTGTAATTCATGAGTTCTTATGTGGGTTGGGGCATGGAAGGGACTGGCCTTTATTGGAAACTGTTGCATGAGTTGTAGGAATGCTCAATAAAAATTTATTTAAGGGCTGGAGAGATGGCCTAGTGGTTAAGCGTGCCAACTCCTCTTGCAGAGGACCTGGGTTCTATCCTCAGCACCCACATGGTGGCTGAGAACCAATTTTAACTCCAGTTCCAGGGGAATCTGACACCCTCTTCTGACCTCCGAGACACTGCAGGACACGGGTGCACAAACCTACATGCAGACAGTACATTCATACACATACAAAATAAATAAAAATTTTAAAATGTTAAAAAATTAATTTAAAAAGTTTTATTTTGAATCAGGTGCTTGAATTCAGATTGTTATGCTTCCTTGTGAAGAAAGTATTTTACTGACTGAGGCAAGATTTTTTTTTCTTGGCTCAGTTTTTTTTTTTTTCTCTCTTTGTTGTAAATCCATAGGAGATTTTGTTTGTTATGTCTTAAGCTATATTTTTATTAATTTTGTGCATTTCATACAATATACTTCAAAAATATTCACACCACCTCCCCTGTATGCACCTCTCATAGCACACGCCAGATTTCATGCATTCTCTCACACACGGTAAGGGTTATGGAGTCAAATTTGTGACAATCTCACTATATAATTCAAGGTGGCCCAGAACTTTCTATATATCACAGGCTGATATCAAACTTGTGATCATCCTGCATCAACCTCCTTATGCAAAGTATACATGTATGTGGAATAATACCAAGGTTCATTTTTATTTTCTACTCAAAGATTTCAATGAAGAATAAGACAAAAAATTTTTAAATGCATAGGAAAAGAAATTTTAAATGGCAGGAATGTGAAACCTTAATGGATTATGATCATTGGTTCTTCCATAACAAGTAGAAATTAACAGACTGAGTTAGATTCTTTTAATGTCACAAACCAAATGATGGAATTGAAAAGAGATTAAGACATTTTTGGTGAAATAATCTGCTTCATCCAATAGAAATTTATCACAGACATAAGTACCATCTATAAACAATATCTCTTGTATATGGATTTCTCCCTAATCTCATCTACTTTTAAAAAACTTGTTTTGTTTTGTCCAGATACGGTTTCATCACCCAGTCTTGGCTGGCCTAGAACTCCATGTGTACACCAAGGTGGCTTCAAAATCCACCTGTCTCTGCCACCAGAGTGCTAAGATTAATGGCATGCACCTTCATACCTGGCACATTAGCTAGGTTTTAATTGATGTGGTTTTGTTACATAATCATCTTGGGTTCAAGTTCTTTACTTCCGAATTATATAAAGAACAAATTAACCATCTCCACAATGATGGAGAATAGCTGTGGGATTAAAAAAGTCAAGAATACTACATTGAGCACAATTCTCTTTAATTCTCATTAAAGTTGTTTTCAAATTATAAGATAGAAAATGAAAAGCTATTATAGCAGAATATTTCCTTTGTCTATCATCACATGTCTATTTAATCATTTATTTTTGTAAGTAAGGTTCTGTGAGGTATAATTTATTTTGAATAACAGTTACAACATACTATAAAACAAATTAGAATAAATCTGTATATAGATTGGAGCTGTAGCACAGCAGCAGAACACATTTCTGGAATAAATTTGACTGTATTAACTTTACCTGAATTTTATAGATCCTTATTGTGCTTAGGCTTATACTGGTATTTGATGATCAGTACCCTTTTCAAATCTGATATGTTCATTAAATCAGTAATGCTATACTTTGCAAATAGCATACACATAAAGCAAACTTCTGACCTTCCTTGATTTTTTTACATTTCTATTTTAAAATAAATACTAATCATAACATGCAAGAGTTCTTGAAGATATATGCAGCTCTGAGGAAGTTTAAGGTAGCTATTTATTCTTTAAGTTATTTTTTTCCAACTGCACATCTATGTGAAGATCAAAGAACTAAACAAATTGATCTAACATTGCTCAAACAAGTCTAGCAAAATTGATTGTTAACCACAGTAATCCTAATGCACCTAATGCTACAGTTTTATTTCTATTTGTATGTAGAAGAATTAACGAATCAGGACACTAAAATGATTTTTGGCTGTGATGTTCTGTGCATAGTAAAGGAGATTATATAAATCTCTTGTTTAGTTGGAGGTGAGCTCTCAGCCATCAATAGTTTGTATAGACAGTCTCCATATTCTGTATCATTTACTGTAAAAAGAAGCTTCTCTGCTTAAGAATGAGAGTAGTATGTGTCTTTGTATGAACATAAATATATTTAGAATGCCACTTGTTGCAATATCAGTTTATTAAAATACCACTTCAGCTATACCTCACCATAGGGATGCTGTATCCTAGTTCTTAACCACTTGCTCATCTGTGTTCTTTGTTTCTCTATCCAGAACAGCTAGAAAATTGAATCAGCACAGATGTCCATCAATTGATGAACAGATATTGAATATGTAGTACATATACACAGTGGACATTTATTCTTCTGTGAAGAAAAATGAAATTATAAAATTTGCAGATAAATGTATTGAACTGAAAAAATATGCTGAATCAGGTGTCATAGCCACATAGAGACAAACACCACTTGTTCTTCCTCATTATGTGGATTCTAGTTTACAGTTTCTAATTTTGTGCGCTTAATGAGCATTCCTATAAAAAATCTAAAAAATCTAAGAAGAGGCCATTGAGAGGATATTCTACTTTCCTTTCTGTTGTGCTAGAACATCTAACCAAAAACAAGTTAGAAGTTAAGAAAGTTATTTCAGCTTACATATCACAGTGTGTCGTTGAGGGACGTCATGGCAGGAGAACAATCAAGAATTCAAAAGCACATCTGCTTGCTATTCCATGAATCAAAATATGTACAACCAGGCAACTCACTCACAGCCAAGGAAGTATAGAAGAAACCCTCCTACATCAATTACTAATCCAGAAAATTCCTAATAGTCCTGTCCACGGGCCAGTCTGATTTTGGAAAATCCTCAATTGAAATTTCCTTCTCAGATGATTTGATGCTGAGTCAAGTTGACAATTAAAGCTATGTAAGTAACAAATGGTGCCACATGAGAAGTGATAGTGAAATGTAGATAATATGAAAGTAGAGGGTGATACTAACAAAGCACAAGCTATTGGATGTACAGGCATTTAAACAGTACCAATTATTATGTCAAGCTAAGCTGTGAGCATAGACACAGATTCTTGGATGGTATGCTAATTGTGCTTTGTTAGTATGACTAAAAAGGGTATCACTGGGAAAGCTGTCAATCCATGAAGGGAAACAACCTGAACAGACTGGAGTCCAAAATGACAACTCCAAAGAAATTAGACTGTTTTCTTCCACCCACTTGTGCCCCTTTCCCAAAGCCCAGGGAACAAACTGCGGAAGAGGAGGCGTGGTAGATTGTAAGGGCTGTGGAGAGATAGGGGTGAATCATAAGACTACAGGAATATAGTCTGGACTCCTGATTTATCAACATGCCTGTGCATACAAGCTTCTCCAACTGGACTATAGGAACCTTGGGTTGTTCAAAATTTGGACATAGGTACTTGCAAATTGCACCAATTACCTAATTGTATGACATACTGAGTAACATCAATGTTATCTGCAAACAACTGTGTCATTGTATTGTAGAATCCCTTAAAAATAAAAAATAAATTAAAAAAAGAAATTTAAAAAAAGAAATGAAAAAAATAAAAAAAGAAAGTAGAGGGTGAATAACATGGGTGGAAAGGGTTAAGCAGAGCGATTAGTTGTGAGATGGAGAATGAGAAGGCAAGGAAGAGGGATTATCAACAAGCCACATGGAAATTAACTGCCTTGTAGCCAAAGAGTATAATTTATCTTTAAAACTAGTCTTAGGTCATTTTACACATTATGAAAATGCCACCATCATTGCCACAAATAACCAGAGCAGTACACTAGGAAAAAAGAAGAAATACTTCTATATCATGAACCTAAGAATTTTGTTTTATATTTTTAAATTTTTATTGAGTTTTTGAACATTTTATGTAAAAAAATGAATGAAATTTAGACCCCTCCCCCATTCACTCTTGCAATAAACACCCCCTGGATTTCATGCATTCTGTCATATATGTTACATCCTATCAGTCAAGTATTTGTACGCAGTGCAAGCTCATCCACTGGTTTCTAATAAGCCTATCTAGAGTCACTCCCATAAAGAAGATTAACTCTCTCCCTCATTACACAGTAATCACTTGCCAATAGTTTCTCAGCTAGGGTTAGGGCCCACTGCCAGTTTCCCGAGTTGGATGCTTGATTTTTGTCTGAATGAGTCGCTTTTCTGCATCTTATCACCATTGTTACAAGTTACTATGGACAAGTTCCCAAAGGCCTGTAAGACTCTGTTTCCTTAAAATTATGCACCAACCCTGGCTCTTACAATCTTTCTGTCCCCTGTTACACAATCGTCCTTAACCCATGGGTGGGTGAGATTTAATATAAGATTCTTATCCATGGAACCAAATTCTGCAGTTTCTTATTCTCTACACTTTGGCAAGTTGGGGACTCTGTGTACATTACATTGTTTTATATGAGAAAGATTACTGGTGAGAGTTGAGAGATGTATTAGTATTCTCTCTACTACCTCATCCAGTCTATTCCACAAGATTTAGGTGTAGAGGTTCAACTGTCACTTAGGGCTAGGCATCTGTCAGATATATATTCTCAATGTGTGAACAGTTATAGAACTCTATAATAGGCTTCATCTGCTGCAAAAAAAAGCTTTGTGGGTGAGTGGTATGTGGTAAATTTGTTCATAAATATAAGAATCCTTATATAACATACAGTAAGAACTTTATTTGTCTAGACAAATAAATGAACTAGGTTTTGTTCTAGTACCTATGATCTCTCCAATCATGTGTATTTGGCTATAATTGCAGTGCCACCCACATATTCTCTCCCACTGAGAGGGCTTTAAATCCAATTATACAGTTTTTGATTACCTTCCCTAGAGAAATGTGCCATTAGTGCACCAAAGAGATAGTTAACTGTGCCAGTAGTTATGGTCATTACACTTTAAAGCAGGGTTTGTCGATTGATTGGTTTTCTCTTGTACTAGCTTGCACAGAATCCTGTGAGAGACAGTCTTCAGGGAGAAGGCATCAAGGTTAGTCCCAGATCCATTGCTATAAGTCTTCTTTATGAAGTATGTCCTATCTTCAGCAATAATGTCTTACCTTCTGGTTCTGGAAAGTTATCAAGGACTCTTGGACTACACTTACCACAACTCCGAGGGAGATTTCTCTTGGCCTGACATGGTGTTTCTTGTTATATAGCCTTCAGGTATAAGCATGCACTCATGTTCAGATATTGTGTGTGTATTTTTCATGACGTTTTTGAGTTAATGTATTTCCCACTGGCTTTTTATACCTTCTAAGCTTTATTTGTCTCTCCTCTCTTTCTCTCTGTTTAGCCTCCCTTCTCTCTCCACCGTTTAAGTACCCTGATTTTCCGAATTTTCTCTTGATAACTCTGTCCTCTATTATTTCCCCCTCTCTTGATTTCCTACTGGCCCTTCGCCCCCATGGTAACATTTATGTCCTTCCCTCCTCCCCCATCAGTTGAATACCTCTGCTTTCCCCATTTCCCCCGGTAACTTCTGTTTCCTACTACACTCTCCCGGGCTTTTTTTCCCCTTTACCTATGTGGTTACTTTCCATTTTCTTGGTTTATGGCTATAGACTCACATGTAAGAGATGGGTGCTAAGATCCACAAATGAGGGAGAACACATATAGCTTGCTTTACTGAGACTGTGTCATTTCACTTAGTATAACAGTTTCTAGTACCATACATTTACCAGCAAATTTTGTGGTTTCGTCTTTCCTTACTGCTGAGTAGAACTTCATTGCCTATATATACTACATTTTAATTATTCATTCATCAATTGAGGGACTTTTACATTGTTTCCATTTCTTAGAACTTGTGAAAAGCGCATCAACAAATGGGGACGTATAAGTATTTCTATAGTGGGATGAGTCTTTTGGGTATATGCCAAGGAGTCATATAATTGAATCATATGGTAGATTCATTTTTAGTTTTTAAGAGTTCTCTTCACTGCTTTCCATAGTGGTTGGGCATGTTTGCATTCCCACTAGCAGTGATCCAGCATTCTCTTTTCACCACATCTGTGCCAGCATTTGGTGTTTGTGTTCTCTTGATCTAAGCCAGTCTGACAGGATTTGAAGACATTTTAAAGTGGTTTTGATTTTCATTTCTCTAATTCTTAAGAAAATTGAGAATTTTTAAATATTTTGGAAGTTTTGTGCATTTCATATAACATTTCTCAGCCCCGTTTAGACTCATTCCCCTTTCCATGTTCCCGATGCTACCTGAATTTATGCATTCTGCCATACATGTGTTGCATCTTTTTCTCAGTCTTTTTAAGGTGTTTCTTAACCATTTTATTTCTTTTCTGGCAATTCTCTTTTCAGGTCCTTAGCCCATCTTTGTACCAGAAATATTTTCTTATTTCTTTTTTTAATTCTTTTTATAAATTTGGATATAAATCATCTGTTGGATGTGTCACTGGTGAAGATTTTCTGTCATTCCATGGGTTTTCTCTTCAATTCCTTGGCTGTTTGTTTTGCTATACAGATTTTTTAGTTTAATAACATCCAACTTCTAGATTGATGACCATAATGTCTGAGCAACTGGTTTATATTTCGAAAGTCCTTTCCTACAGTTTTTATCTTAAAGCATATTGCCTATGTTTTCTTCTAACAATTTCAGAACACTAGGCTTCATATTGTAGTGTTTGATCCAATTGGGGTTGACTTTTGAGTGGGATGAATGATAATGGTCTTATTTCATTCTTCTAAAGTTTGAGATACAGTTTCATGAATATCATTTGTAGAAGATGCATTCTTTGCTCTATTCTGTGTTCTTGAATCCCTTGTCAAATATCAGGTGGCTGAAATTGGAGGCACTCATCTTCAGGTTTTCTATTATGTTCCACTGGTTTGTCTTTTTGTGCCTGTACCATGCTATTTTTATGACTCTGTAATATGGTTTAAGATCTGGCATGGCGATCATGCCATCAATGCTCATTTTGCTCAAGATTGCTTTAGATACCTGAGGTCTTTTGTGATTGCTTATGAATTTTTTTATTTTTTTTCACTAGTTTTGTTAAGGATGCCATGAGGATTTTGATTAACATTGTGTTGAACCTATAAATTGCTTTTGGTGGGAGAGACATTTTCACAATATTAATTCTACCAATCCGTGAGTACAGGGCATCCTTCCATATCCCAGTATCTTCTATCTCTTTTAAAATTTTATTTGCATTCTAGAGATCATTAATATCCTTGCTTACCTTTATCCGTAGATCATTTATATTTACATTTGTACTCTATTGTGAATAGGAGGATTTCCATGCTTTCTCTGATTGCTTGTTGTTTTTATATAGAAAGACTACTTATTTTTCTGAATTTATTTTGTAATCTGACACCTTGATGAAAGTATTGATCATTTCTAGCAGTTTTCTGGTAGGATTCTTAGGATCTCTTATAATACCACATAATATGCAAGAAGTGATAATTTGACTTCTTTTCCAATTAGTGTTCATTTAATTTCCTATTCTTTTCTTATTGCTGTAGCAAGAGATTCAAGCACCATACTGAAAAGGAGGGGAAATAGTGGATAGCCTTGTCTGGTTACTGATTTTAAAGGAATGGTTCCAGTTTTTCTACATTTAGAATGATGTTGATTTGGGGTTGTTATACATAGATTTACTTTTGTCAAGATATGTTCCATCCAGTCTAATTCCCTCTAGGACTTTTGACATGAATACATGATGGATTTCATCAAGAGTCTTTTCTACATCTATTGAGATGAACATGTGACTTTTGTCTTCAAGTCCATTTCTATAATTTATTACATTTATTGACTTACATATCAACCTGTATCTCTAGAAAAACGTGACTAACCATAGTGGATGTTACTACTTGATATGTGTCTGTATGGGGTTTGCTAGCATTTTGTTGACAATATTTGTATCTTTGTTTATTATGGATATGGGCTTATAGTTTTCTTGGTTTTCATTTCTTTATTTGGTTTTGACATTGAGTGATACTGGCACATAGAAGGAGTTTAGGATTTTTGTCTATGTTTAAATTTTTGAATAATTTAAGAAGTACTGCTATTAGACCTTTTTTAAATGTCCAGTAGAATTCTTCTGTGAATAGATATGGGTCATAACTTTAGTTGGGAAGCCTTAGACTCCTATTTAATTTTCCTTATTTGTTATGGCTCTATTTAAGCTGTTGATCTCTTCTTATTTTATCTTTGGTGGTTTTCACTAATTTATAAATGCAACCATTTCATTTAGAATTTCAAATTTAATAGAGAATACATTTTAAAGTATTTCCTTATAACGTTTTATTTTTTATTTATTGGTGTCTATTGTGATGATTTTCCTTTAATTTATGATCTTTGTTCATCTGAATTTGTTCTTCCTTTAGATGAGCTACGTTAAGTGCTTGCCCATCTTGTTTAACTTTCTATAGAACAAGTTCTTAGATTCATTGATTTTTTTGTATTTTTCTTTTCTTCTATTTCATTAATTTCTACTCTGATTTTGTTTTCTATTATCATCTACAAGATTTGGGTTTGGTTTCTTCTTGTCTTTTTAGAGTCCTTTTTGTACTGTTAAGTCATCTACATGTGCTCTTTCTTATTTTTTAAAGTAGGCATTTAGAGCTATAAACTTTCTTCTTAGGTTGTTTTTAAAGTATTTCAGGGGATTTTGTTGCATTGTATTATCCCTTTCATTTAACTCCAGGGATATTTTTGTTCCTTTATTTCCTCTTTGACACACTCATCATTCAGGAGTGTGTTGTTTAATCTCCATGATTATATCTACTTACTAGAGCTTCTTTTGTTGTTGAATATAAGCTTTACTGCACTGCAGTCTGATAGAATGCATGGAATTATTTTAGTTTTTTTGTGTTTCTTCAGGTTTGTTTTATACCCTGTTATGTGTTCAGCTTTAGAGAAAGTTATATGGGCTCCTAAGTAGAAAATCTATTCTTTGGTCCTTGGGTGGAATTTTCTGTAGATGTCTGCTAGGTCCATTTTATGTAAGATTTAATTTAATTCAGATGTCTCTCTGTTTATTCTTTGTCCAGCTGACCTGTCCATTGGAGGACTTGAAGTCACCTACTATTACTGTTTTGTGGTTAATCTGTCTTTTATAGTCCTATAGTGCTCTTTTTATGAAATTGGGTTCACTAGAGATTGATGCATATATATTTATGATTGTAATATCTTCCTAGTCAAGTATTCCTTTGATTAGAATGAAGTTACCCTCTGCATCTCTGATAATTTTTAATTCGTAGTCTGTTTTTCCATATATTACAATGGAAACACTTGCTTGCTTCTTGGTGCCATTTCTTTGGAATATTTTTTCTATCCTTTAACTCTAAGGTAGTACCTAACCTTGAAGGTCAAATGAGTTTCTTAAAGACAACAAAAAGATGGACTTTTGGTCTTTACACATTCCACCAGCCTGTGTCTTTTGACTGGGAAGTTGAGGCCATTGATATTTAGAGCTATTGTTGATGATGTGTATCGTTTATTCTTTGTCATTTAAGATCATGTCTTTGGTCTTATTTTGTGTTTCAATAATTATGCCTTTCTTTGTTTTCTTTCTGTAACCTCTTGAGTATAGTCATTCCTTTTTTTTTTCTGTTTTCCATTTTGTTTATTCTGTTTGTGAGGTTCTCCTGTCATTTCAAAGTGGCTTATTGAGTGTTTCAATTCTTCCTTTCAGCCTGAGTTTTCTTCACTATTTCTATCTCTGTTGTGAATTCACTTTTTTTCTCTTCCTCAGTCTTAATATTCTCCATGTGGAAATTTACTGTTTTGAGCAGAAGTTCACTGTTTCAGTCAGTTCTTTGATGCAGTCCTTTCTGTTGTTATTGCTGTTGTTTCCAATATGCATCAATATCAACTGCTTTAGACAAAAGCTCAAAGGGCCATGTACAAGAAATACTTACAACTAGGTGATTTGCACTAGCATCCACAGATGAGGGATACCATTTGCCGTTTGTTTTTCTGGGACTGTGTTACTTCACTCAGCATGATGTCCTCTAGTTCCAGCCATTTTCCTGCAAAACTCATGATGTCATCTTTCTTTACTTATGCATAGAACTCCATTGTGTAGATATACCACATTTTCTCTATCCACTCATAAGTTGAGGGGCATTTGGGTTGGTTCCAGCTACTTGCTATTGTGAAGAGAGCTGCAATAAACATGGCCGTGCATGTATCCCTGTGGTGGAGTGAGTCTTGAGGATACATGCCTAGGAGTGGTATGGCTGGGTCAGGTGGCAAGTTCATTCCAAGTCGTCCAAGGGTTCTCCACACTGCTTTCTATAGTGGCTGCACGAGTTTACATTCCCACCATGAGTGGTTGAGTGTTCCCCTTTCCCCACAACCTCTCTAGCACTTGGTATCATTTGTTTTCTTGATCCTAGCCAGTCTTATTGGAGTAAGATGATATCTTAAAGTGGTTTTGATTTGCATTTCCTTAATGATTAGTGATGTTGAACACTTCTTAAGGTGTTTCTCAGCCATCTCTAATTCCTCACTTGTGAAGTCTCTNTGTAGTACACTTCTGTAGGACTGGTGAGGTTTGACGAGATATATACCCTTTGTCTCCCACATTATTTCTGTTTTTGCATTGTAATTTGGGTATATGGATAACTTTTGTTGGTTATTTTTCTGATAGAAATTTATATTCTGCCTTTGTTTATTTGAAGATTAGTTCTGTTTATATTGTTGATTATAGCTTGGTTGTTTTTGCTCAGGTATGAAAAGTTGGTTGGTGTGTGCTTCAGGTTCTCACTGGGTAGTATTTTGGTCTGGGTAGTATAAGGCAGGTTTGTGGTATGGTGAACAGGAGAGTTGCCAAGGGCAAGTGTGGGATGAGGACAGTCTGTGGAGGGTATAAGAAACCATGCTGGAGGACTGAGCTACTTTGGGTAACAAAGGCTGTCCAGAGATCTGAGGTGGAAGAGCAGGAGCGTGTCTGGGCCCAATGCTAAAAGAGGAAGAGAGAGAGAGAGAGAGAGAGAGAGAGAGAGAGAGAGAGAGAGAGAGAGAGAGAGAGATTCTGTTCAGTGTTCTGAGGAATCAAGGCACAGTTGCTGGGATCAGACTCAGTAAGGAAGTAGGCAAGTCAATAGCAGGCACAAGGACAAGGTTTGGTTGGGGACAGCCTATGAAAGCTCTAACAACCTAGTCTAGAGGATTAAGCCAGTCTGGTTTAGAATGCTAGTCCAGAGATCAGATACTGAAAAGCAGAAGTGGGCCAAGGGCTCATGACTAGAAGAAAGACTGTGTGCAGGGAGAGCAGAATTTTTTTTTAGTGAGACTCATATCCTAAGACCCACCAAGTCTTCAGCACGGGAGAACTTGTTCATAGTTGTAACATTATATTTGCTTTGACTGCTACAGTTGCATCCCTTAGACTAGATTTCAGGCTCAGTCCTTTGTGTGCCACTTTTAAGATCTGACAGCAGCAATTTGTTAACAATTTTTACAGATAATAATTGATGTAGAAGCAGATAAATAATTGAATCTTGAACAAACGTTTTCAAATTAGTATGCATGATATTCACCTAAAAAGCTTTAAAGAAATATGTAATTTATTGAATTTTTATGCATTTCATACAATATATGTTAATCATATTTAGAATCCTACCCTATCTATACCTCCATAAACTTCCCACACTGTATTTTGGCATTCTGTCTTATATGTTAAAGCATAGCAAGCTAAGTTTGCGTCCCCAGAAGTGCCTCAGTATATCCACTGAAGATTGATCAGCCTATGTAGCATCTTTACCTTAATAAAGATCAAATCTTAGCCCAGCAGTACTCTAATATCAAAACTCTGCCATCCAAGAATCAGGGGCCTTTGTGGAAGAGAGGATGGAATACCTGTAAGAGCCAGGGTCAGTGGATGACAAGAAGGAAACCAAGCTTTGCAGGTGACTGAGAACTTGTTCATATGAACTTACAACAATGGTGACAGCATTCATAAGACCCATGCAAATTCAAGTTTATAGAGCTTTAAATTCCAGATCTTTACATCCAGACAAAGTATACAAGTACTCATCTATATTTAGAATGCCTGACTTAAATCAGCTATTATACATTTCAAAGTATTTAGGTTTCTAAAACCAGAAAAACTATATATATATATATATATATAATAATATAATCTAATATATAGATAGATTATATATATAGTGTGTGTGGGTGTGGGTGTGTGTGTGTGTGTCTGTCTGTCTGTCTGTCTGTCTCTCTGCATGGTTGTGTGTACTGTATGCTTATACAATATAGAATTAAATCCATTTACCTGAAAATTTCATTTATCTTTTTTTTTTACATTGAAAACATTTTATAGATCAGAGAATTGGGACAGGAACGAATGCCAATTTCATATTATAGCAACAGTGATACATTTCACAGTATTGCTGAAGCCTGTTAGTACAGTCTTCTCAGCAAGTAATACTCAATAATTATAGTAAACATATAGAATTGCAAATATAGATTCTAAAATACAATTATATCTTTTGAATTTGAGAATTATATCAGTTTATTTACTACAATACTCTTTTATTTTCTTTTTAAGTATCACAATGTTTATTGATAGACACAAGTATATAAAATTAGGGCATTAACATGATTTGATAAATTAAGTAGTCTTAATTTCAATACTATAATAAGGGAACAATTCAAATTCTCACCATTTATTTCACACCCACAAAAACCACTTCAAGGGCATTAACGCTCTCTCAAATCTGATCAGTTTGTGCAAGTAAACCATGTTTCTTTTTAAAAAGGCTTGTGCACTTGCCTAGGCTCAAGAATATCGAAGTCTAGTACATAAAGCCCATTACTAGAGGTAGAAGAAATACAGGCAATATACTACTATGGCAACAACCATCAATTACATTTAAGGATTTTCTGTAACAACCAAATGGATAATCTAATATTGCAACAAATCAAATATTACTGAGCAAAGTGCATTTCTACAATATTCAGTGTTTCTATTCAGTTTTCTAACTTTAAACAGCCTATGATAACTGGCAGCAAATAAATTCCCTGCAATATACTGCCTCTGCTTGAGAACATATGATGTAATTATTGCATGTTGCTACTATACTATCTAAACATTAAAGATGCTCCTAAAATATTTGATGGTAGACTATGATTAAGACATTACACTACAAAACAACAACAACAACAACAACAACAACAACAACAAAATAACCTTATGCAGAAGGAAACCCTTACTGATGTGCTTCTGCTTTAAATATTGTGGCCCCAAATGAAGTCCAGTAAGCACAAGTCCTGTCTTGATACCCCTGCATTGGCCTCTATGATACTGCTGAGGTAATCCAACAATGGCATTCTATATTCTGAGGAGGCTGATTTCCCACTAGCTGCTTAGTTCACAAGCCGGGTATCTCAACAGTCCTCAGCCCACATTGGAAGGCTAAAAAGTAAAAACAAAAAAAGCTGTATCTCATGTCTTTGAGGAGTGCTAAAATCAGTGGCATCCACAAAGCATATGTGCTTGCCTGTAAGAATTGAAGACAAGCCAAACGACAGTGGTCTTTTTTTTTTTTTTGTCTTTTTACTAATATCTGTCTGCATTAGAGTTTCTCTGATCTTATTGATTATTTATTTTTGGTTGTACTTTCCTTCTGGATGCAGAAGGCCATATAGATAGCCTAGATTAACCAAGGTTTTGTTTTGTTGAGATGAGTTTAGGATCTGGTCCTCAGGGGTCTCTCTTGGGTTTTTTTTTTTTTTTTTTTGGTGAAGGGGTAGGGTGGGAGCCCCTTCCTTCTTTTAGCTCCTCATCCACCAGTTCCATCCACATGAGGACAAATTCAGGTATTGCTAGACCAGGCTTCCTTTTCTGAAGGATGAGCAGACTTTCCTCTTTATAGACTGGACACTGGCTGAAGTCCCCTTAGTGGCTCTCCAAGACCTCCGTGAACAGGAAGAATGGTGACCCACCTCTGCAGGACTTTTCAAGAGATGCCCCCACGTATAATCCCCTAAGACTTGGTTGACCTCTGAGGGCAAGGAACAAAGTTGTTCCCCAGGTCCCTCGGCCAAATTGGTAAGGACTTCAGGTATGATTGTCAAGCACCAAGAAAGGCTAAGCTGCAACTGCCCGTTACATTGCACCTATATTAACATTGTATCCTTTGGAAACGAACTGTATGTTATTTCCATAGCATATTTCTTGAGTCCCATCTTTCCATTTTAATCCCATATAACTGTAGAAGATTCTCACATACCCTCCATCATATACTAACAGTCCAAGTTCTGAAAATACATATTAGGTCAGCTCTAGAACCTGTGTAGGGATTCCCAATACTAGAGCACTGTTGTCTTTAGATCCTGAGGAATATAATATTAATGTTGCTCACTTTGTCTTATACCTAGGTACTTGGTACTAGCATCCACAGATGAAGGATTCCATTCATCTTTTGTTTTTCTAGGACTGTGTTACTTCACTTAGCATAAAATCTTTAGTTCCATCCATTTACCTGCAAATTTCATGATGTCATCTTTCTTTACCACTGCATAGTACTACATTGTGTAGATGTACCACATTTTCTGTATTCACTCATCAGTTGAGGGGCATCTGGGTTGGTTCCAGCTCTTTGCTATTGTGAAGAGAGCTGCAATAAACATGGCTATACATTTATCTCTGCTGTAGGAAGAGTCTGATGGGTATATACACAGAAGTGGTACTGCTGGGTCAGGTGGTAGGCTCACTTTGAGACTTTTAAGTATTCTCCATACTACTTTCCATAGACGTTGTAAAAGTTTGCATTCCCACCAGCAGTGGATGAGTGTTCCCCTTTCCCCACACCCTCTCCAGCATTTGGTATCATGTATTTTCTTGATCCTAACCAACCTTTAAGATGATATCTTAAAGTGGTTTTAATTTGCATTTACTTAATTATTAGGAATGCTGAACACTTTTTAAGATGATTGCCAGCCATCTCTCTTTCTTCACTTGTGAAGTCTCTGCTCAACTCTTTACTCCATCTTTTGAGTGACTCATTTGTTTTCTTCCTCCTTTGTTTCCTGAGTAGTTTATAAATTCTGGAAGTTAATGCTCTATCAGATGAATCAGTAGTGAAGGTTTTCTCCCACTCTGTGGGTTTTCTCTTCACTTCCTTTATTATTTCTTTTGCTGTACAAAAATTTTTGAGTTTAATAAGTTCCCACTTGTCAATTGCTGACCTTATTTCCTGTGCAGCTGCTGCCTGATTTAGAAAGTCTCTTCATACCCCTATGTTTTGTAAGCTGCTGCCAACCTTTTCATGTAACACCTTCAGAGTTTGAGGTTTCAAATTGAGGTGTTTGAGCCATTTGGAATTTATCTTTGTGCAGGGTAAGAGGTAGGGGTTTAATTTTATTCTTCTAGAACTGGTGATCCAGTTTTGCCAGCACCATTTGCTGAAGATGCTGTCTTTCCTCTATTGAGTCTTTTTGGCCCCCTTGTCAAATATAAAGTGGCTAAAATTGAATGTGCTCAAGTTTGGATCTTCAGTTTTGTTCCATTGGTCTACAGGTCTGTTTTTCTGCCAGTACCAGTCTGTTTTTATGACTATAGCCATGTAGTATAGTTTGATGTCTGGTATAGAAATTTCCCCTGTATTGCTGTTTTCACTCAACATTGCTTTGGCTATTTGGGGGTTTTTGTTCTTCCATACGAATTTAAGAATTTTTTTCCAAGCCTGTAGAAGGGATTTTAATTGGAATGGCATTGAATTGATATATTAATTTTGGGAGAATGGACACTTTTACTATATTAATGTTTCCAATCCATGAGCATGGGAGGTGTTTCCATCTTCTGATGTCTTCAATCTCCTTCTTCAGGAATTTATAATTTTTGTTGTAGAGAACTTTGGTGACTTTGGTTAGGTTTATTCCTAGGTATTTTATTATTTTAAGGCTATTGTGATTGGGAAGGTCTCCTTGTATTCCTACTTCAGTTGCTTGTTGTTGACATAAAGAAAAGCTACTGATTTTTCTTGGTTAATTTTGTAACCCCCACTTTACTGAAACTCATAATCATTTCTAAGTGTTTTCTGGTAGAGATTTTAGCATCTGGTAGATAAACTATCATATCACCTGCAAAAAGGGATAGTTTTACTTCCTCTTTTCCAATTAGTGTTCCTTTGATTTCCTTTTCTTGCCTTACTGCCATACCCAGTGTTTCAAGCACTATATTGAAGAGGGTTGGTGACAAAGGGCAGCATTGCCAGGTTTCTACCTTTATGAGGAATCCTTCTGTATTGGTCACTTTTCTGTTGCTGTGATAAAACACCATGACCAAAGGAACTTATAAAAGGAAGAGTTTATTTTAGCACGGCCACACCTTCTAAGACCTCCAAAAACAGTGCCACCAACTGGAGACAAAATGTCTGAATACTGAAAGCCTATGGGGGACACTCATTCAAACCACCACATTCTAATCCCTGGCCCCCATAGGCTCCTGACCATATAAAATGCAAAATGCCTTTAGTCCAACTTTAAAAGTCCCCATAGTCTTTACCAGTCTCAATTCTATTCAAAAGTCTATCATCCAAAATCTCTTCTGAGACACAGGCCAATCTCTTAACTGTAAACTCCTGTGAAATCAAAAGGCAAATTACATATACCCAACATACAATGGAACTGAATACACATTCCCATTCCAAAAGGGAGGAATAGAGGCATAGTGAGGAAATACTGGACCAAAACAAGAGCGAAAACCAGCAGGGCAAACACCAAGTCCAGTAACTCCATGTGCAATTTCTGGGACTTTACTTCCAAAGGGCTTAGATGGCTCAGCTCTTCCAGCTTTGCTTGCAACACACATCTCTTTCTTAGGCTGGTACCACTCCCTGTATGCAGCTCTCCTTGGCAAATATCTCATGGGTCTGGCATCTCGAATGTCTTCTTGGGGTCTCTGCTGCCAACCAGGCTTCACATTCACAGCTTCATGCAATGGCCTATTAGGGCCTTCTTTATTCAGGGATGCCCCGGCTGCACTCTGCCTGGCCTCTGTGGCTCTCTGAAACTGTGGAGGACGAACTGATGACCCCTTCACTCTTGAAAACTTCATGCCTCTATAGCTAGCACCATGTGAATGAAATTTCCGAATCTGGCTGCAAATTCTTGATGGACTCTCTCCTACTTTGACACCATTTGCAAATTTTTTTTGCCCTGGACTTGTTGGAGTTTTCAGTATTTTTCTTTCAAAAATTGGAGGGTTTGGTTTAGCTGGGTGTGGTCTGGTGCCCGGAACTCTGTACCTGATTCGGTTGTTTTACTGTAAATCTCTAGGCCTCTCCTTATCAAGCACTTTAGTCTCACATTTATACATTGTACTTGCAAAATAGCTAGCCCTCTCCTAATACTTTAGTCTACTTATTCAAAAGGAACCTATCCTCACATGCCTTGGCCCCACCCTTTAATCTTCCTAGTGCAGTTTCAGATATTCTCAACCTGTACATTCTGCATTTCTTTCTTCACCATTCTGGCTGTTCTCCTTCACTGTAGATCTGCACATATTCACCATTAAAAGCCAAACCACCATTTCTACCATTAGGGCTTGTCTTTGAAATATCCTCCACCCAAAGGACATTAGTCCATTGCTTTTCACTTTAGCATCAGGCAAGCATTTTTGGGCTGTGGGCAAAAAATTGCATGCCAACTCTCTATCAAATTCATCCCAGTGCTGCCTAAATCTTTTTCCTCTGGAAACTCCATTTTTTGCAGCCCATGCTTCTTCCAGCCCTACTAGAATGGCCCATTAAACTCTTCTTACAGTAGATACCAGCTTTCTAGTCAAAATTTCCAAAGTCTTCCATGTTTCTCCAAACATTCACATGGTCGGTTCTTCACAGCCAACAGCACACTATCTGGTACCAACAACTTATTGTATTAGTCACTTTTGTTGCTGTGATAAACACACATGACGAAGGAACTTATAAACAGGAAGAGTTTATTTTAGCCTTACAATTCTGGATGTTTCCAGGGAATTGAGCTCCACACTGGCAGGAAGATGCGTGCCAGGGTGGAGCACAAGCAAGGGTCAGGGGGGGCTCTCAAAATGAGCACAGTGAATCAGAGAGAGAGAGAGGAAGAGAGAGAGGAGAGGGGAGAGGAGAGACCGAGGGAGGGAGAGATGAGGACTGGGCAAGAGATGAGAGATGCGAGAGTATGATGGGCAGCAAGATGAGGATGAGGAGGAGTTGAGAGAGAGAGGCGGAGATTAGGCACTACACGGCTGTTAAAACTCAAATAAGCCCCCCTGCCCCCCAAATACTCGTATTCACCACTAGCATGCCCACACCTTCTAAGATCTCCCAACGAAACAGTGCCACCAAACTGGAGACAAAACGTCTGCAATACTTTAAAGCCTATGGGGGGACATCACAAAACCTAACTGTTTCTCCATTTTAGGATGATGCTGGCTGTGGGTTTCTTATATATGGCTCTGATTAGTTGAGGAATGCATCCTGCTGGTGGCAATTTCCCTCTAGTACTTAATAATCGGAAGGGTGCTATATTTTGCGAAGGCTTTTTTTCTTTTTTTTGGGCGGGGGGGGAGGGTCGGGTTATTCAGCTTACATTTCCTGGGTCACAGTTCTCACTCAGGGAGCCCAAGGCAAGAACTCAGGGCAGGAACCTGGAGGCAAGAGCTGAAGCACAATCCATGGAGGAATGCTGTTTATGGGCTTCCTCCCCTGGCTCATGCCCAGCCTGCCTCCTTATACAGTACACAACAACCTGCCCAGGGTGGCACCACTCATTGTGGGCTGGGCTCTCCCACACTGCTTGACCATCAAGACAATACTCCACAGATGTGGCCACAGGCCAATACAATGGAGACAATTCCCCAATTGAGGCTCCCTCAACCCAGGTGTGTCAAGTTGACACTAAATCTATCCAGCACACCATCTTTTTTATAAGGTCATTTATTTTCTTGCTACTTTGTTTCTTGAGTTCTTTGTACATTCTGGATATTAATCCTCTGTTGGATGTGTAGCTGGTGAAGATTTTCTCCCACTCAGTGGGTTTCCTCTTCACTTCCTTGGCTATTTATTTTGCTGTACAGAAGCTTTGTAGCTTAATGAGGTTCCACCTACTGATTGTTGACCTTGATGCCTGAGCAGCTGACATTCCATTAAGAAAGTCCTTTCCTCTGCTTCATCTCAGAGGAAAAATAACGTGAGGTCTGGTATGGTGATGCTTTCTGCATTGTTTGGGGATTTTTGCTCAAGATTTTTTTTTTGGTCTTTTTTTGCGACAGGGTCTCCCTGTCACCCTGGCTGTCCTGGAACTCACTATGTAGACCAGGCTGGCCTTGAACTCAAAAAGATCCACTGCCTTTGCCTCCCAAGTGCTAGGATTAAAGGCGTGCACCACCATGCCCTGCTTCAAGATTGTTTTGACTATCCAATGTCTTTTTTGGTTCTGTATGAATTTTTGGGTGACTTTTTTTTTATTTGTTTTTTGTTTATTTTTAAGGGATTCTACAAAATAATGACACAGTTGTTTGCAGATAACATTGATGTTACTCAGTTTGTAATACATTTAGATAACTGGTGCTTTTTCTAAATCAATTGAGATGATTGTGTGGTTTTTCTCCTTCAGTCCATTTATGTGTTTTATGATATTTACTGATTTTCGTATGTTGAACCATCCTTGCATCTCTGGTATGAATCCAACTTGATCATGGTGGATGATCTTTTTGATGTGGGTCTGTATATGGTTTGCAATTATTTTGCCGAGGATTTTTGCATCTGAGTTCATTAATGAGATGGGTCTGTAGTTCACTTTTTTGGTTGCATCCTTGCCTGGTTTTGGTATTAGAGTGATGTTGGCTTCATAGAAGGAATTTGGGAGATTTCCCTCTGCTTGTATCTTTCTGAACAGTTTGAGTAATAATGGTTGTAAGTCCTCTTTAAATATTTTATAGAATTTGGCTGTAAAACCATCTGGGCCTGGGCTTTTTTTAGTTGGGAGATCTCTTGTTACATTTTCAATTTCTTCTTATAATATGGGCCTGTTTAAGCTGTCATTCCCTTCTTTGTTTAGCTTTGGTGATTCCCTGGACTGAAGATATT
The DNA here is from genome assembly GCA_009823505.1 of Rhizomys pruinosus. Taxonomy (NCBI): domain Eukaryota; kingdom Metazoa; phylum Chordata; class Mammalia; order Rodentia; family Spalacidae; genus Rhizomys; species Rhizomys pruinosus. The sequence continues at coordinate 127,991 of VZQC01014696.1, forward strand.
CATCCATTTCTCTTAGGTTTCCAAATTTGGCAGAGTATAAGTCTATTAGTCACTTTTCTGTTGCTGTGATAAAACACCATGACCAAGGAACTTATAAAAGGAAGAGTTTATTTGAGCTTACGATGGATGGTTCCAGGGAATTAGAGTCCATTGTGGCAGGAGGCATGGAGGCTGGAGCTGGAGCAGCTGGAGCTGGAGTGGCAGGCCGAGGGTCACATCTCACAAAGAGCACAGGAAACAGAGAGGGTAACTGTAGACCATGAGGCTTGTTAAAACTCATTAAGCCTTCCCCCAGTGACACACTTCCCCCAGCCAGCATGGCCACACCTTCTAAGACCTCCAAAAACAGCGCCACCAACTGGAGACAAATGTCTGAATACTTACAGCCTATGGGGGACACTCATGCAAACCAACACAATAAGTTTTTGAAGTACTCCTGTATGGTTGTCTGGATCTTTTCATTGCCTGTTGTGATATTTCCTGTTTCATCACAAATTCTATTTATTTGGAGTTGCTCTTTCTTTCTTTGGGTTAACTGGGTTAGAGGTATGTCTTTCTTGTTTATTCTCTCAAATAATCAACTTTTGGATTCATTGGTTTTTTTTTGTATTGTTTTCTTTGTTTCTATTTCATTTATTTCTGCTCTGATTTTTTTGTTATTTCTTCCTGTCTGTTGCTTTTAGGGTTCATTTGTTGTTGTCTTTCAAGTGGTTTTAGCTGTAGTGTTAGCTCATTTATTTGAGCTCTTTCTATTTTTTTAATGTGGGAACCCAGGGCTATAAACTTCCCTCTTAGGACTGTTTTTAAAGTGTCCCATATGTTTTGTTGTGTTGTACTGTCATTGTCATTTAGTTCCAGGAATGCCTTTATCTCTTTCTTTATTTTCCTCTTGACCCATTCATTATTCAGGAGTGTGTTGTTTAGTCTCCATGTGTTCCTGTATGTAGCAGGGCTTGTGCTGTTGTTGATATTGAGCATTATTGCACTATGGTCTGATAGAATGCATGAAATTATTTCAATTTTTTTGTATTTGTCAAAGTTTTTTCTGCATTGAAGTATGTGGTCAATTTTGGAGAATGTTCTGTGGGTTGCTGAGTAGAAAGTATATTCTCTGGTGTTTGGGTGAAATATTCAGAAGATGTCTGTGAGTTACTTTTGCTGTATTGTATTGTTCAGTTCAGATGTCTCTCTGTTTATTCCTTTCCCAGTTGATCTGCCCAAAGGACTGAGTTGGGTATTAAGGTCCTCTACTATGAGTGTGCTGGGGTAAATCCATGCCTTAAGGGCCTGTAGAGTTGTATTTATAAAGATCGGCGCACTGGAGATTGGTGCATATATATTCATGATTGTGAAGTCTTCATGGTTAATTTTCCCTTTGATAAGGATATGATGGCTCTCTTTGTCTCTTCTAATTGCTTCTACTTTGAGAAGTTTCCTAATCCATCCTCCCAGTCTATGCCTTTTAATTGGGGAGTTTAGTCCATTAATATTTAAGTTTATAATTGAGAGATGTGTGTTGCTTCCTTTTACCTTATTATCCATTTGTGTTTTTAGTCTAGGTTTCTATTCTGCAGTTCTGCTTTTATTAATTTCTCTTTCAAGGTGTCTGGGGGTAGTTGCTCTCCTCCTCTGTCCTTTGAATTGCTTCACGTATTCTCTGAAAGGTTGGTTTTCCGGACATGTGTTCTTTCACCTTGTTTACATCATGGAAGATTTTTCTCTTTCCTTCAACTAGAATTGACATTTTTGCTGGGTATAGTAACCTGGTTTGGCATTGATAGTCATTTAGCACTGAGAATGCTTTGCTCCACGTTCTTCTTGTTTTCATAGTTTGCGCTGAAAAGTCAACTGTAATTCTGATAGGTTTCTCTTTATATGTAATTTGTTGTTTTTCTTTTGTGGCTTTCAGAATTTTGTCTTTCTTTTGGGCATCTAATGTTCTAACTATGATATGGCGAGGGGAGTTTCTTCTCTGTTCCAGTCTATTTGGTGTCCTATGTGTGTCTTGTATTTGTATGGGTTTGTCTTTTTTAGTTTGGGGAAATTTTCATCTATTATACTGTTGATGATCTGATCAATACCATTCTCTTGGGATCCTTCTCCTTCCTCTATCTATATGATGCAGAGGTTTGATCTTTTCATCATGTCCCACATTTCCTGGTTGTTCCATTCTTATTTTTAAACTTTTCATAATCTTTACTTGAGCTTTATAGCTGTTCTGTGTTATCTTCTAGGTCTGATATTCTTTTTTTTTTCTTCCTCCACTCTGGTTCTGAGGCTTTTTCCCATTCTTTCCTGTTAATTGGATGATGTTCAATTTCCTTTTTCATTTCATCTTGTGTCTTCTTTATTATTTCCATGTCCTTTTGGGTCTTCTCAATCTTTTCTTGTTGGTTTCCATTTTCATTTCAGTATGGGTTCTTTTCAGTGTTTCCACTTCCTTCTGGAGTTTCTCATTATCTCCCTCTAGGTCCTTTCTGAATTTTTCATTTTCCCTCTTAGTTCTGTGATTTCTTTGAATATATCTGTGATTGTTAATTTACAATCTGTATTCTGGGATATCTCTACAGAGATCCCATTTTAGGGGTCTTCTACAGGCTCTGTAGAGTTTGGTGTGGGGTTATTCTGGGATTTTACCATATTGTTTTTTTTTTAATTTTTTAAAATCTTTTTTATTAATTTTTATTTATTTCTGTATGTGTATGAATGTACTGTCTGCATGCAAGTCTGCGCACCCGTGTCGTGCAATGCCGCGAAGGTCAGAAGAGGGTCTCGGATTCCCCTAGAACTGGAGTTCTCCTGGAATTGGAGTTTCACACGGTTCTCGGCCGCCATGTGGGTGCTGGGGATCAAACCCGGGTCCTCTGCAAGAGCGGTCGGCACTCTTAACCACTAGGCCATCTCTCCAGCCCCCCATATTGTTTTTTCATTGAGCTTTTGGCATGTCATTTATTTTTGCCTGTATTTTGGTGTGAATACCTAGTGCCTTCTAAATGTGTTGGAGGATTACTTTCCTTGATTCCTTCAGGTGCCTTTGTTGTAGTCTCATCTTCTTATTTATGGAGTGTTGACTTGCTTAGGTCTTGGGATTTCAATTTTGTTTATATATTGGAATGTATAGTTCACTCTTCCCTATCTGTTTTGCAAGAACTGGGTGGGTAACTGCCTAAATGACAACGTCTGAACACTGTACATACTCTGCTGCTAGACAGTTCTTCTGGGTTGGTTTTATGACTTATTGGAACCTCCCTCCAGAATTCCAGTTAGCGGGGGGCGGGGTGGAGTTGTTTGCTTAGCCCACACACAGGTACCCTGTGCCCCAGCTCTCTGGTGTGGTCCAGAAGCAGCCTCTATGCAACTCAGGCTAAAGCCTGCTTGCCTCACCTCCCAAGAGTCTCTGCTCCCAGCTGGCCCACTTTTACCTGCACCCCAGCTCTCTTGTGTCAATTTCATTTATCTTTATAGAAACATAAAATTCCATTGTGTATATGTACCATATTTTCATTATCTGTTATTCAGTCAATGGGCTTGTGCTGATTACATTGACTACCTATTGTAAATAGTGTGTGATGAACATGGATAAGCCAGTATCACAAAAGTAAGTAAAAAGTCCATTTGTTATATGCCCAGGATGTGTTTAGTGATATTTCTGTTTCTCCTTTACTGCGGACTCTCCATACTGATTTCCATGGAAGCAATAGTTTGCATGCCCACCAACAGTGAAAAAATATTCTTTACCCACATTCTCACTATCATTTGTTTTAATTTGATTTATTAATAATAGCCAATGTAGCTAGGCTGCGATGGAATCACAAAGTGGTTTTTATTTGCATTTACATGACAATCGACTATGTTCATCATGTTTGAAAGTATGTACTGAATATTTGTTATTCTTCCCTGAGAATTAGCGGTTCATATATGTGTCCTAATTTTTCTGTATTATTTGTTTTCTGGGTGTTTCAGAGTTTTTTTTTCTTTTTTCTTTTATTGATGCTTTGCGTATTTCGTACAACATTTTCCAATTCAGTTCAGGCATATATCCCCTTCCCTTCCCCACCCCACCCCTACGCATCCCAGATCATGCATTCTGCTGTAAGTTTTCTGCATCTTTTTCTGCTTTTTTGTTTTGTTTTTTCATTTTTTTTAACAATAAGTGATAATTTGTGAGTACAAGCATCCTTCATGTAAAACCAATTTGCAAGCAGGTGTGCCCAAACCCACACAGCTCATGGGTCCCACCATCCACCAGGGGGTCTTGTATGTTCAATCAAGTTGATCAAATGAGTGTCCAGTCTATATTGTTGTAGTTTCACCATTAACCCCAATCGAAGCCCTTACATTCTACCACATCCCCTCTTCCGCAGATTGTTCCCTGGGCTTAGAAAAGGGGCACAGGTGGATGAGAAGCAAAACACTCTACTTTCTCTGGAGCTGATGTCTTGGTCTCTAGTCAGTTCTGGCTGTTTTCTTTCATGGGCTGCCAGCTTGTCCAGGCATAACCTTTCAATCCTACTGATGAAGCACATGCAATTAGATATTTAGGTATTAAACAGTATAATATATAGCCTTTTGATCCTACTAATGAAGCACACACAATTAGATATATAGTTATTTAAACAGTACTAATTGTTATGGTAGGTTTCTTTGGTATAGACAGATGTTTGGATGGTATGTTAATTCATGATTTATATTTTCTTCTGTTAAGTATGGCAGGGTCTTCGTGTGGTTTATAACATCTCCTAACCATTAGAGGATGTAAGCTTGTGGCATCAGCCGTGGGTTATTCCTCCAAGGAGAGAGCTAATAGCCAATTAGATTTGGGATATACAGACGTATGGCTGCCACTGCTGCACAGTATTTCTATTTTTAATGATTCCTAACAAAGCTTACCTTCTAGGAGCCACAAAGGTTTTAATACAAGAGACTTTATTAACTCCCCCCCCATAGAATAAGGAGAAATAAATGATGATGAGGTCATTCTCCAGCTGTAGATTGGAGCCAGCTGTTATAGAGGTATTCTCTTGTAAAATCAGTAAAACTGCCTTTAATTGACGAATGGACATAGAAACTGTGAAAAGGATTATTCTCTTCAGAACCAAATATAATGCTAAAGTCTCCTTAAGCTATGCACTTAAACAAAATATATTACTACAGGAGCTCTGACATCAACAATGGATTATTCTACCAAGGAGATGTTGGCCAGGGGATCCAAGCCCCCACAAATGGTAAAGGCTCCTTGCCTCCAAACTGGCATATCTGCAGGAAGAGAGGTGATAAGGCCCTGCTGTTGAAGACCTGATATAAACATGGGAAAGATGTATGGAGACCACACTTGCAAGTATACAGATGGTCTCTGGGATGCCAGAGAGTGTTACCAAAGACCACTAAACCAATAAAGCAAATATAGGTCTCCTTGAGTCACGCAAGACTCCTCCGTCAGCACCAGAGTTTTAATAGAAGTCTTTTATATTATAGATATAATTTCTCTGTCAGAGATATACTGAAAAAATATTTTTCTTTCACTTGGTAAACTGCCTCGTCAATTACCTAAGAGTTTCCTTTGTTTTACAGAATCTTTTAAACATTATGAAGTCTAATTAGTGAATGTTAGCTTTATTTTCTAAGCAATGATTCTGATATAAACAGACTTACATATGCCTATATGCTGTGGCATAATACTGACCTTCTTTTCTAATAGGTTCAGAGCTTCAGAATATCCATTTATAGTTGACAATTATACTGGGTGACAGATCTAGTTTTATTCTTCTCCAAGTTAGACATCTAGTTTTACAAAATCATTTTTTTGATATACTGTTTTTCCTCCACCATATTTCTTCATGGTTTTGCCAAAATAACATTATAGTTAATATAAGGATATGTATTTAGGATACAGTAAGTAAATACATTGGTCTAAGGATTTGCCAAAAGTAGGTTTTTCTCTAGGATCTATGACCTTCCCAGCCATATGTATTTTTTTATGTTTACAGTACCACATGTACTTCCCACAGAGTGAGCCTTAAGTCCAGTTAGATAACTGTTGATTACTTCCAAGATAATATTATAAATCCTATACTAGTAGAGATTATTTCCTGTACCAGTCATTGTGGTTCATAGACTTTACTGTTAGATGGGTTCCGTGATTGATTTTCTCTCTTGGCATTTTGCATAGTTTCTTATAATATGGAAACTATTTCTCAAGGAGAAGGCTTCTAGGTCAGATCCAGTTTAATTGTCCTAAGTCTTGTGTCTGACATATGACCTATCTTCAGCAAGAGGGTCTTACCTTCTAGTTCTGGGAGGTAATCAAGGGCTGTGGCAATAGCCTGTTATCTGTGTTATTTTTGGAATCTATGTGTGTACGTATAATGTGTACTTTTTTCTGCTTTTTTTCTTCTTTTTCTTCACTCAGTAATGTGTACTTTACGTAGGCTTTTGAACTGATGTATTGTCCACTGATTCCTCACCTCACGTAAGATTTTTCTCTCATCTCTCTCCCACTATATATACCACCCTATTCCTTCACCAGTTAAAATATCCCTCATTTTCATCATTTCTCCCTTGATTATACCTTTTTCCTATTATGCCTCCCTCCTTAATAACATGTTTCCACATTTACCACATGATCCCTTTCCATTTTCTTGGCTCCTGTGGTTAGAACAGAATAAATACTCATGTCTAAGGATTTGAAGCTGAGATCCAAAATTGAGAGAGAACATACATCATTTGGTTTTTGGATTCTGTGTTACCTTACTTAGTACACCAGTTTTTACATCCATTAATTCACCTGGAAATTTCATGACTTGATTTTCCTTTACCACTCTGTAGAACTCCGTTGTGCAAATGTAGCACATTTTCATTTTCCATTCATCAATGAATCAATTTAGGTTGTTTTAATTTCCTACCTACTATAAAAAGTAAAGCAACAAACATGGCTGAGAAAGTACTCTGTCTTAGGATATTGTGTCACTTGGGTTTATTCAAAGGAGTGTTATAACCATATCATATGGTACATTTATGCTGTACCTCTCACCACTCACATATAAGTTTGTTTTTGAAAATGAAGTGGACTATTACAAATTTCCACAGTAGTCAAGAGCAAACAATAAATGTCTGTGAGGTGCCCAGACCTATGATACATCTGTAATGTAACCTGTACATCTAAGGCTCAGGAAAAATAGTATAACAGGGGTCAGAAAGAATATATAATGCATTTTTCAACTCTCACCAGAAAAAGCTCCCTCATGAAATAGATGGTGATTAAACCAGAAACCACAACTGGCCAAAATGCAGAAAAGTACAGCTGAGTGCTTATTACTGAACAGGATTCCTATATCAAACCTCTTCTACCCCAAACCTCAGGGGTCATTGTAGAAGAGAGGAAGGACAAAAATAGTCTTAGGTGATGGATGGCCACAAGGAAACAATGTTTACCTTGTAGCTGGGCAGTTGCTCACACAAACTCTTGGGAATGCTAAGAGCATTCACAAGCTCCAAACAACCGTGGTGAAGTGCTTAAGAAGATCCTATCTGAGGTACTATTAGTTACAGATAATTGCTGGTAGTCAGTGTGAGAGAATTTTCTTTAAGGTTGTGTTTTTAACTAGGCTTCAGTAGATGGACATATATTGTTGGCTAGTTATGGGCAAGAACATGACTTGATCATCCTTTATGTATATGAGAGAGTACATGAAATCTGGCAGGGGGATATAAGAGTGGTACAGATGAGGAGTATGTCTATATGTGATCAGAATGTATTATATAAAATGTTTTAAAATTCAGATTCAGTCAAAAGAAAATGAGGTGCTATAATTTTATAGGTTAACATCTAGGTAATCTCTGGTAGTCCATTGATCATCATGTCTAGATGTTATCACAAGCATAATAATTGTGTTACTATGATTCTATCTTATATCTTGAAGTCAGATATGGTTGTCTCCAGCATTATTCTTTTGCTCAGGATTGTATTGGACTGTCCAGTACCTTTTACATTCCCACAAAAAAAATTTTTTTTACATTTCTGTGAAAAATGACATGGAAACTTTTATTGTGATTGCATTGAATCTAGATTGCTTTTTGTTTGATGGTATTTTATTTTATTGAAACTTTGTGATTCCCATACAATATAGTTTGATATAATTTATCCTCATCTCCCTCCAATTCACCCTTCCCAATTTAACATATGATGACCATTTTTACAATATCAGTTCTATCAACCCATGAGCATTAGAAGCCTTTCAATAGAATTGTATAATTTACGTTGTGGAAATCATCCACATTTTTGTTAGGTTTACTCTGAATTATTCATTTCACTTTCAGTTTTAGACCATTTGAAATCAAATCGTTTCTTTGATTTCTTTTTAATTGTGTTTGTTATTGGTATAAAGAAAGAATACTGATTTTCTGAATGGTGAGCAGTTGTAGAAGCATTCTGGTGCATTATTTCAGGTCTCTTATTTAAAGGATATAAATTTGCAAAAAAAATTGATAGTTTTATCTACTTTTTCTATTTGTGTACATTGTTGCTGGGAACCAAACTCTGTTTTAGTAGCCCATTTCCCTGTCTGGGTTGAGTTGCCAGCTCAGGAATTCCTGATCCTCGTTTTATTCTAAATTAATTCATTCTCCAACAATTTATATATCCTTTTCTTGTGTTTATTTTGGGGAAAAGATGAATTTCTTTTCAATTTTATATTTTTATTGATTTTTTTAAAAGTTCCTACAATATAATTTGATAGTATTTAAATTCCTCCTTTTAATTCCACCTCCATGACTACCCTTGCCCAATTTAATTATTTATCTGGTTAAAGCTTTGATTACTATATAGAGTAAAATTGGAGATGGTAGATAGTAATTTTTCTTTATATTAATGGAGCATTTTGAATTTTTCATTATTTAGCATGGTGTTGGCTATGAGTTTGTCACATATACCACTTATTATATGGATGTGTTTGCTTCAAACCTTTTCTCTCTACAATTTTTATCGTGAAAAGATTAAAGATCTGTTGAGGAGATCATGTGACATTTTTTACTTAGTCCATTTACGATTTACTACATTTATTGGTTTATATATGTTGAATCACCTATGCATTTCTATGATAAAGCCAACTTGATCATGTTGATCTTTTTCATGCATGCAAATATTCAGTTTTTAAGTACTTTTTTGAGAAATTTTGCATCTGTGCTCAATAGAAATATTGGTCTAGAGATATTGTTTTTGCTGTGTTTATATTTTGTTTCAGTACTAAAATAATTCTATCTTCATAAAAAGAGTTTAGGAGTTATCCTTTTATTTCTATTTTGTGGAATGTTAGAAAAACGTTGTAATTGTTTAAATATTTGATATAATTCTAGAGTGAATCCATCTGTTCCTGTACCTTTGAAGTCAGGTGATTTCTTTAATTACTGCTTCAGTCTCCAAGCTTGTTATAGGTTTGTTCAAATTATTTAATTTCATCTTTGTTTAACTGTGGAAGATCACTTGTACCTAGAAATTTATCCATTTATTTTACCGTTTCTAAATTTTTAGACTTGTAAACAAAGAGTTATACTTTTCATGAATTTCTTGGTATATTGTGGTTATTCTCCATTCAACCTGAATTTTTTTTAATTGTACATTGTGTGTGTGTGTGACTGTATGTGTGTGTGTATGTGTCTGTTTATAAATGCACAAAACAGCATTCTTGTTCAGATCCTAGGAACTTGCAGGTGTATGTTCACTCCTCCTACTATATAGATTCTTTGGATAGAGCTCAAGGTGTAAGGCTTTTAGTTGGTTTGACTAACCGTTTGTTGAATATACAGCTTCCACTACTTCAGGCCTGCCTACTGTGAAACAGGAACCTTGCTTTACAAAGATACATAATGTGGGCCGGCACATAGGATCTATTAAGAGACTCAGCATCTCCACATGGATCCTGTCCACTCATCTTTGTCCCCTGATGAATCTCTTTAAATGTCCTAGCCTTCTTTCTTGCCTTGGAACTCCTTCTATTCATCAGTATGTCATTGGAAAAGGACATGCTTCCTCACCCTTCTCCACCAAGCTTAATTTCATGTCTCAGGTCCACTCATGCCAAAGACACAGGCAAAAAACAAAACAGATATATACACAATTTTCTGGTTATGTTTCCCAAGGAGAAAACATATTTAAAATTGAAGACATGAAATTGTAAAGAAAGATAACAGATCTACACAAATTGTTCAAGGAATTTTGGAAAGACATAAATAAACACCTAAAGGAACTTTGAACGGACAATAGTAAACTGATTGGAAGCAAGAAAATATAAACAAATAGATAAATAGCTAAATGATATAGTCAAGACAGTATAGGCTATAAAAACTGAATTCAATAGAAAGAAATCCTAAAAAATAAATACCTAAAATGAAGTGAAACTAGGAATGAAAAAAATTCAGAAAGTCAAATAAGGAACTCAATAGAAAGCTTCACCTTGAGAATGAACAACTAGGACAGAATGTCAAATATTGAAGAGAAAATAGAGGAATTTAAACACTTAGCCAAATAAAATAACATTTTTAATCTCATGAATGGAATATGAAGGAAATTTTGGACACTATGAAAAGATAAAATCTACTAATTATGGGCACAAAAGAAGGTGAATAATTCCAACTCAAAGGAATGGAATATATGTATAATACAATCACAAAAGATACAGAAAGATATGCCAATTCAGGTAAAAGTGGCACACAGTGAAACAAATAAACAGGAGCAGAAAAGAAACACCCCAAATAATACTATTATAAAAACATTAAACATACAGTACAAAGTAATGGTAAAAAAAAAAAAAACCTGTGAAATGCCCAAATCACATAAAAAGGAAGGCCCATCATAGTAACAGTTTGTTATTCAATAGGGACTTGTAAAGCCAAAAAAGCTTAGAGCAGTGTGCTTTGCAATTTGAAAGAAAACACAGACTTGAATGCAGACTTGCTTTGCTTTACCTGTAAAAATTATTCATCGGACACCTACCAGGTCTAGAGAAAGGAAGCAGCAAGGTGCCTGGGAAATAGGTGAGCACAATACCAGTAGGGCCCATCACTCCCTTGCACAAGGCCTGTTGCTTGCCAGCCAGCCACATGGGGCCCAGCATGCACAGCAGTGGGTTGGAGTCACCCAGCCAGCTAGACACTCACCAGTCCCAGAAAGAGAAGACAGTTGAACACCTGGGGAATAGGACTTCTGGAGAACCTCCAGACCAGAAAGGGAAGAGCCAGCTGAACCTCCCAATATATAACCAAAAGGAAAACTGGAAATGTAACACAACCAGCCCTCCATAAACCAAGAAGTCAATGAACACATCTGGAGGAAAGAAGCAAATTAAGCCTTCAACACAGAGAAGAAACATTTGAGATTAGCACTAGAATACAAATAATTAAATAAACCCACATGCCAAAAACACAAACTAAAAAACAACATAGGAAAAGCACATAATAAATCTACACCAGACACTACCAGTCCTATAGAAAATCCATACAATGAGAGATCTCTCTGGAAGGAACCCAGGACAGAGATCTTAGAACAATCATGGACATAATCAAAGAAATCAAAGCATATAAAAAACAAATCAGAGCACTAAAGGGAGAGAATGTAGAACTCAGGAAGGAATTGGAGGGACAGAATGACAAGGTCTGGAAGGAAGTAGAGGGAGAGAATCACAAACTCTGGAAGGAACTAAAAGGAAAGAATGACAAACTCAAGAAGGAAATAGAAACACTGAAAAGATCCCATGCTGAAATGAAAAGGGAAACAGACCATGAAAACAAGGAGCTACAAGAAGAGAATGACATTGTCCCTCTTTACTGCTGCATAGAACTCCATTGTATACATGTACCACATTTTCTCTATCCACTCGTCAGTTGAGGGGCACCTGGGCTGGTTCCAGCTTTTTGCTATTGTGAACAGAGCTGCAATAAACATAGCTGTGCATGTATCTTTGCAGTAAGTTGTGTCTTGTGGGTATATACCCAGGAGTGGTATGACTGGGTCAAATGGAAGGCTCATTTTGAGTCTTTTAAGGGTTCTCCACACTGTTTTCCATAGTGGCTGTACAAGTTTACATTCCCACCAGCAATGGATGAGTGTTCCCCTTTCCCNAGAAAAAAAAAAAAAACAAAAAAAAAAAAAAAAAAAAAAAAAAAAAAAAAAAAAAAAAACAACGAGGGGAACAATAAGGAAATTTGGGACAAAGGAATGAGAAGAATCTCATGACAAGGATATTGATCAGATATAACAGAATAATAGAAGAAACAGAATAATAGAAGAAAATTTCCCTAAACCTAAGAGACAAACCCATATGAATACAAGAATCACATAAAACTCCAAATAGACAAGATCAGAAAATAAATTCCATATGCCATATCACAGTTAAACACTAGATGCCCAAAACAAAGATAAGATATTGAAAACCAGAAGAGAAAAACATCAAGTTACATATAAAGGAAAACCAGTCAGAATTACAGCTAACTTCTCAGTGCAAGCTATGAAAGCCAAAAGAACGTGGACTAATGTATTCCCAATAATAAATGACTATAGATGCCAGCCCAGATAATTATACCCAGCAAACATGTCAATTATAGTTGAAGGAGAAAGAAAAATCTTTCATGACATAAACAAGATAAATGAATATAAGTTCAAAAATACCAATCCTTTAGAAAATACTCAAAGAAATTCAAAGATAGAGGAAAGGAACACCTATCCCCAAGCAGTTAGAGAGAGAAATTATTAAAAGTATAATTGTGAAAATACAATCCTAGACCAAGAATACAAACAGAAAATAAGGTGAAAAGAATAAAAACACATCTCTAAATAATAACCTTAAATATTAATGATTTAAACTCCCCAATCAAAAGAAAAGGACTGGGAGAATGGATTAAGAAACAGAACCCATATATATGCTGCCTGCAAGAAACCCATCTCACCCTCAAGGACAGGCACCAATTTAAACTGAAATGGTGGAAAAAGATATTCCAAGCAAATACTACCAAAAAGCAAGCAGGAGTTGCCATTCTAATGTCAGAAAAAATAGACCTCAAAGTAAAACTAGTAAGAAAAAAACAAAGAGGGTCATTACATCCTTATAACAGGAATAATTAATCATGAAGATTTAACAATCATAAATATATATGCACCAAATTCCAGTGCACCGAACTTTAAAAACACAATCCTGTAATACTTTAAGACACAGGTTAATCCCAGCACAATAATAGTGGGGGACTTCAATACCCCACTGAGCTCTATCCAAATCAACTGTACAAAGAATAATCAGAGAGACGTGAACTGAGCAGCACATTACTGCAAATGGACTTCACAGACATCTACCAAATATTCCACCCAAACACCAGAGAATATACTTTCTACCCAGCACCCCATGGAACATTCTCCAAAATTGACCACATACTGGGACGCAGAAAAAAAAAAACTCAACAAATACAAAAAGATTGAAATAATTTCATCCACTCTGTCATACCACAGTGCAATAAAGCTCAATATCAACACCACAATAAGCCGAACTTCCTACAAGAACACATGGAGACTAAACAACACACTCCTGAATAATGAATGGGTCAAGGAAGAAATAAAGAAATAAATAAAAGCATTCCTAGAACTAAACGAAAATGACACGCAACACAACAAATCCTATTGGATACTTTAAAAGCAGTCCTAAGAGGGAAGTTTATAGCCCTGGGTGCCTACATAAAAAAAAAAAAAAAAACAGAAAGAGCACAAATGATCTAATACTGCAGCTAAGAGCAGATATCAATGAAACAGAAACAAATAAAAAAATGCAAAGAATCAATGAATACAAATTTGGATCTTTGAAAGGATAAGCAAAATAAACTGATCTCTAGTGCAGTTAACCAAAAGAAAAGAAGAGAAACTCCGAATCAATGGAATTTGTGATGAAAAGTGAAACATCACAACGGACAAAAAAAAGATCCAGACAATCATTCGGGAATACCTCAAAAACCTATACTGAACTAAATTTGAAAAGCTAAGAGAAATGGATGAATATCTGAAATCCTGGAAATCACCAAAGCTTAACCAAGATGAGATTGACAGTTAAACAGACCCATAATATTTGAGGAAATTGGAAATATAATTTTTAAAACTCCCAACAGCAACAACAACAACAACAACAACAAAAAGTCCAGGCCCAGATGGATTCATGGCATATTTCTATAAAACATTTAAAGAGGATTTACAATCATTACTACACAAACTGTTCAGAAGAATACAAACAGAGGAAAATCTCCAAAATTCCTTCTATGAATCCAGCATTACCCTAATACCCAAACTAGGCAAACACACAACTAAAAAAGAAAACTATAGGCCCACCTCATTAATGAACATAGACGCAAAAATACTCAACAAAATACTTACAAAGTGCACACAGACCCACATCATAAAAGTCACCCATCATGACCAAGCTGGATTCATACCAGAGATGCACGGATGGATCAACATATGTAAATCAATAAATATCATAAAACACGTAAATGGAATGAAGGAAAAAAAAAAAGCACAGGATCATCGTAATTGATGCAGAAAAAGCCTTTGACAAAATCCAACATCCCTTCATGTTTAAAGTTCTAGAGGGAATTGGACTGGAGGGGGCATTCCTCAACAAATCAAAGCCATTGACAACAAACCCAAATCCAACATCATCCTAAATGGAAAGAAGTTAGAATCATTCCCCTTAAAGATAGGACCCAGTGTGGCTGCATCCTATCACCACTCCTCTTCAATACAGTGCTTGAAATGCTTGCTAGGGCGATAGGCAAGAAAAGGAAATTAAAGGAGTACTAATTGGAAAAGAGGAAGTCAAGCTATCCCTTTTAGAAGATGACATGATAGTTTACCTAAGGGATACTAAAAATTCCATCAGAAACGTCCTAGAAAAGATAAGACTTTCAGTAAAAAGGCAGGTTAATAGGTTAATAGGTTAATCCTAGAAAAGTATGCAGTCTTTATTTACACCAACAACAAGCAACAGACAAAGGAATATATGACCTTCCCACTCACAATATCCTAAAAAACAGTAAAATACCTAGGAACAAACTTAACCAAAGACACTAAAGTTCTCTACAACAAAAATTTTAAACCCCTGATGAAGAAGACATCAGAAGATGGAAAGACCTACCATGCTCACAAATTGGAAAAAAATAATATAGTAAAAATGTCCATTCTACCAAAATTAATATACAGATTCAATTCAATCCTAATTAAAATTCCCAATTTTTTCTCAGACTTGGAAAAAATCCTTAAATTCATATTGAAAAATGAAAGACCCTGAATCACCAAAGCAACCTTAAGTGAAAAGAGCAATACAAGGGGGATAATTATACCAGACTTCAAACTATATTACAGGGCTACAGTCATAAAAACAACCTGGTATTGGCACAAAAATAGCCCTGTAGACCAATGGAACAAAATAAAAAATCCAAACTTGAGCTCATAAAATTTCAGCCACCTCATGTTTAACAAATAGGCAAAGAAGACACAATGGAGGAAAGATAGCATCTTCAACAAATGGTGTTGGCAAAACTGGATCACCACGTGTAGATAAGCTTAAATTCTTACATCTCACCCTGTACAAAAATAAACACCAAATGGATCAAATACCTCATTGTGAAACCCAAAACTCTGAAGGGGATAGAAGAAAACGTTGGCAGCAACCTACAAACCTTAGAGGTAGGAAGTCTTTCTAAATCAGAAAGCAGCTGTGCAGGAAATAAGATTGAAAATTGACAAGTGGGTACTCATTAAACTCAAAAGCTTCTGTACAGCTAAAGAAACCAGGGAAGTGAAGAGAAAACCCACAGAGTGGGAAGAAACCTTCACTGCTGATGCAGCTGACATATCATTAACCTCCAGAATATATAAACTACTCAAAAAACAAAGAAGTAAGAAAACAAATGACCCATTAAAGAGATGGAGTAAAGAGCTGAACAGAGATTTCACAAGTGAGGAAGTAAAAATGGCTGAGAAACATCTTAAAGAGTGTTCAACATAGTTAATATTTAAGAAAATGCAAATTAAAACCACTATAATATATCATCTCACTCTAATAAGACTGGCTAAGATCAAGACAACAAAAGACACCAAATGATAAAGAGGTTGTGGGGAAAGGGGAACACTCATCCACTGCTGGTGGGAAGGTAAACTCATACAACCACTATGGAAAGCAGTGTGGATAACCCTTAAAAGACTCAAAATGAGTTTGCCACCTGACCCAGTCATATCACTCCTGGGTATATCCCCAGAAGACTCATCCTGTTGCAGAGATACATGGACAGCCATGTTTATTGCAGCTCTCTTCACAATAGCAAAGAGCTGGAACCAACCCAAGTGCCCCTCAACCAATGAGTGGATAGAGAAAATGTGGTACATCTACACAATGGAGTTCTATGCAACGATAAAAAAAGATGACATCATGATCTTTGCAGGTAAATGGATGGAACTAGAAGATATTATGTTAAGTGAGGTAACACAGTCCCAGAAAAATAGAAAACAAATGATATCCCTCATTTGTGGATGCTAGCATCAAGTAAGGCAAACTGAGTAATGTTAATGTTATATTACTCTTTATCTCAAAGAAACTGTCTCTTCAAATGTGAATCCCTTAACAGGTTCTAGAATTAACCTACTGCCTATTTTCAGACTTTATAATTTTGGTACAAGGATGGGTATGTTTGCACATTTTAATGCAATATAAAATTAAAACTGTAAAAATGTGAATCCTGAAATATGATTTGGAAATATCACACAGTTTATTTTCAGATGGCATGGTTCTAGTATATGTGTGACATACATAAATGCATATGTTGAAACATTATTGATTGGAATGAACAACAACAACAAAAGCACTGGGACAGGGAACTGACTGAAACATTAGAGTTCTTCCCCCCCAAAAAACTTAATCTTCTGTTTTGAAAAACTTTAAAAATTCTCAGAAGTGGAAACAGGATATGTATGGCAGACTGCAAGAATTTGTGAGGGGTGGGGGACATGGAGGGGGAAATGAGTCTGGACTGAACTGAGAAGTGGTGTATGAAATACACAAAAGATCAATTAAAAATAATATTCATCAAAACTGAAAGTAAAAATCTTTCCAAAAGATGATGAAAATATGCAAATGGAATTTGTGACCAATGAACTACAAAGAAAAGGACTATTTTTCATGAAAGAGAAAGAGACCAACCAGGCTACAGCAGTGGGAAGATAAATTGTTTTATAAATAAAATCATGGAAAGTAGGAATAAGAATACAAACACTACCACAAAATCAATAAAACCAAAGAATTAATATATATCTTTGAAAGATAACTGAATATTAATAGCCTTAATTCACCAATTAAAAGTCATAGTGTATCTGATTAGATTAGAAAATAAGATCTACCTTTTTGTTGTCTACTAGAAACACACTTGACCCTCAAATACAGAAATTCTTAGAGTCAAAGGACCTAAAATTGTATTTCAAGCAAATAGGGCTAGAAAGCAAGCACGTGTCACTATTCTAATATTTAACAAAATAGATTTCAACCCAAGACTAATCAGAAAATAAAGAAAAGGTCCTTCATTCTAATCAAGGGAATAGTCCATCCAGTAAATTATCATCTCTTGAGGAGAAATATTCCTATCATGCTCATATATTTAAATACTTGATCCCCAGTTGGTGGTACTGTTTTGGAAGATTATGGGATTTTTAGAAGGTGGAGAAATGCTAGAAAGTACATCACTGGAAAGATTTTGAGGGTTTATAGACTTGCCCAATTCTCGCTGGCTGTCTTTGCATTGAGCATGAGGTTGAGAGGTGATGTCTTAGTTTCTGCTCCTGAAACTTACTGCTATAGTTTCCTACTATGGTAGACTATTATCCCTCCCAAACCATAAGCCAAAATGCACCCTTTCTTGGAAAAGTTGCTTTTGAATGCAATACTTTATCATAGTACAGAAAATGAACTAATACAAGGATATTATAATTGTAAACATACGAAACTCAAATGCACTCAATTTCATAAAACAATCACTAATAGACATTAAATCAAAGCTTAACCCCAACACAATAATCTTGAATGACATCCATAGCACCCTTTCACTAATGGGCAGGTCATCTCGACAAAATATCAACAGAGAAACATAAGAGGTAAATGACACTATGCGCTAAATAATCCTAACAGATACTTGTAGAATATCCCCCCAAAGACTATAGTATACACATTTTCTTCAGCAGTCTATGCAGGTTTCTCTACAATAGACCATAGATGAAGAATATAATATAAATCTCCAGGAGTATAGGAAAATTGAAATAATTCCATGTATTCTATCTGTCCACAAATAAGCTTAGACATCAATAGCAAAAGAAACTACAAAAAAATGTTCAAACCCATTAAACAACATATTATTGAAAGAGAAATGAGTCACTGAAGAAATAAAGAAATTCTTGGAGAAAACACTAAAACCTCTAAGATACAATGAAAGCAGAAGTGAGAAGTTTGTAGATCTTAGTTCTTGTTAGCAGCATAAACATCACCAAAAGATAAAAATAATAATAAATGCAATAAACAGAGCTGGCATATTAGCACATTTCTTTAAGTCCAGCACTTGAGAACGAGAGTCACGAAAATCTCTGTGAGATCAAAGCCAGCCTAGCAGCAATAGTTCTAGGCCTGCTGGGGCTACAGGAAAAACCCGCCTCTAAGGGACAAATAATAAATAAATAAATAAATAAATAAATAAATAAATAAACAAACAAATAAATAAATAAATAAATACATAAACACATAAAAAATACACAAATAAATACATAGCAAATAAACTCATGTTTTAAACAGTTTGGAAAAAAAGAACAACAACAACAAAAAAAAACACAACAAATCATTAGATGGGAAAAAATAATCCGGATCTGAGATCTCCCAAGACCACCTGGAGCAAAGGTACCGAGACACAGGCTAAAGAGCACCCCCCATCCCAGCCAACTGGGATTACCAAAGGAAGGAGCATCCAAATGGATTCTTTGGAGAACCTTCAGAACAGAAAGGGAAGAGTGAGTTGGACTTCCAATAGAAAGCCTAGAGCTTAGAGAAGTCAACAATCCATAAGCAAGGATTAAAGGAGAAAAACAAAAAATCAATCAAACAAACAATGAAGGCATCTGAACGAGACAAGCAAAGCAAGCCTTCAACACAGCGAAGAGGCATTTGGGATTCACATTGGAATACAGGCAAGGAGAAGTCCATATGTCAGGGACACGAAGAAAAGACAACATGGGAAAGGTGCAGGATAATCCCACGCCAAGCTCTACCAACCCTGTGGAAGATTTCTACAGTGGGATCCCCCTGGGGATGTCCCAGGACACAGATATTAGAAATACAATTGTAATCATACTTAAAAAGTACAAAATTATAAAGAGCAAATCAAAGAATTAAGAAAAGAGAATGAAGAACTCAAGAAGGAGCTAGAGAGAGAGAAAGCCAAACTCCGGAAGGAAGTGGAAACACTGAAAAGATCCCATGTTGAAAAAGATAAGGAAACCAACTAGCAAAGCAAAGAGCTGCAGAAAGATATTGAAAAACTCCAAAAGGAAGTAGAAATACTAAAGAAATCAGAAGACAAAATGAAAAAGGAAATCATTCATCCAATCAAGAGGAAAGGAATGGAAAAACCTCAGAAGCAGAAAGTAAGAAGCAGAACAAAGAATATCAGACCTGGAAGATAACAAAGAACAACTAAAAACCTCAAGTAAAGATTATGGAAAATTTAAAAATACACAAAAGTGGAACAAGCAGGAACTGTGGGACACTATGAAAAGATCAAACCTCCACATCATAGGAATAGAGGAAAGAGAAGAATCCCAAGAGAATGGTGTTGATCAGATCTTCAACAGAATAATAGATGAAAATTTCCCCAAACTAATAAAAGACAAACCAGTACAAATACAAGAAGCACATAGAACTCCAAACAAACAAGATCAGAAAAGAAACTCTGGATGCCACATCATAGTTAAAATGCTAGACACCCAAGACAAAGAAAAATCCTTAAAGCCACAAGAGAAAAACAACAAGTGATCTATAAGGGGAAACTTATCAGAATTAAAACTGACTTCTCAGAGCAAACTATGAAAGCAAGAAGAACGTGGAGCAAAGCACTCCCAGTGTTAAAGGACAATAGATGCCAACCCAGGTTACTATACCCAGCAAAAATGTCAATTATAGTTGAAGGAGAGAGAAAACCTTCCATGACATAAATGAGATGAAAGAATACATGTCCATAAAACCAACCCTTCAGAGAATGCTTGAAGCAATTCACAGGATAGAAGAAAGGAGAAGCCATCCCCAGGCACCTAGAAAGAGAAATCAATAAAAGCATAACTGCAGAAGTAGAAACCTAAACCCAAAACTCAAATGGATAATAAGGCAAAAGGAAGCAACACAAATCTAGCACTCATAACCTTAAATATTAATGGACTAAATTCCCCAATCAAAAGACCTAGACTGGGAGATTGGATTAGGAAACAGAACCCATTGATATGTTGTCTGCAAGAAACACATCTTACCTTCAAGGACAGCACCACCTTAAAGTGAAAGGATGGAAAAAAAATATTCCAAGCAAATGGTACCAAAAAGAAAGCAAGTGTTGCTATTTTAATATCAAACAAACTAGACTTCAAAGTAAAAGAAATCAGGAGAGACAAAGAAGGCCATTACATTTTTATCAAAGGAACAATTCAGCAAGAAGATTTCACAATTATAAATATATATGCACCAAACTCTGTTGCACCAAACTTTATAAAGACCATTTTCCAAGACCACCAGTCACAGACTAACCCCAGTACACAATTAGTAGGAGACTTCAATAACCCACTGAGCCCTTTGGACTGGTCAACAGGACAAAGAATAAACAGAGAGACATCTGAACTGAACGATATGATACACCAAATGGACCTCACAGACATCTACCGAATATTCCACACTAATACCAAAGAATACATTTTCTACTCAGCACCCCACGGAACATTCTCCAAAATCGACCACATACTGGGACACAGAAGAAACCTCCACAAACACAAAAAGATTGAAATAATTTCATGCATTCTATCAGACTACAGTGCAATAAAGCTCAACATCAACACCAGGATAAGCCCTACTACCTACAAGAACACATGGAGACTAAACGACACACGCTTGAATAATGAATGGGTCAAGAAAGAGATAAAGAAAGAAATAAATGCATTCCTGGAACTGAATGACAATGATAATACCACACAACTAAACTTATGGGATAACTTAAAAGCAGTCCTAAGAGGGAAGTTTATAGCCCTGGGTGCCTACATTAGAAAAACAGAAAGAGTACAAGTGAATGATCTAAATCTGCAGCTAAAAGCACTTGAGAGGCAAGAACAGATGAACCCTAAACGTAACATACAGGAATAATAAAAATCAGAGCAGAATTCAATGAAATAGAAACAAAAAAGTATAAAAATCAATGAATCCAAAAGTTGGTTCTTTGAAAAAATAAAAAAGATAGACAGACCTCTAGCCCAGTTAACCAAAAGAAAAAAGGAACAACTCCAAATCAATACAATCAGTAATAAAAAGGGAAATATCACAACAGACAAGGAATAGATCCAGAAAATCATACGGGAATACTTAAAAATCTATACTCTACAATGTTTGAAAACCTAGAAGAAATGGATGAATATCTGAAATCCTTTGAATCATCAACCAAGAAGAGATCGACAGCTTAAACAGACCCATAATATAGGAAGAAATTGAAGATGTAATATGAAACCTCTCAACTAAAAAAAGCCCAGGCCCAGACGGTTTCAAAGCAGAATTCTATAAAACATTTCAAAAAGATTTATGACCATTATTACTCAAATTGTTTAGAAGGATACAAACAGAGGGAATTCTCCCAAATTCCTTCTATGAAGTCAGCATCACTCTATTACCAAAACCAGGCAAAGATACAACCAAAAAGGAGAACTATAGACCCATCTCCCTAATGAACACAGATGCCAAAATTCTAAACAGGAAACTAGCAAATTGCATACAGACCCATATCAAGATCATCCATCATGACCAAGTTGGATTCATAACAGAGATGCAAGGATGGTTCAACATATGAAAATCAATAAATTTCATCAAGCATATAAATGGACTGAAAGACAAAAACCACACCGTCTTCTCAATTGACTCAGAAAAAGCCTTTGACAAAATCCAGCATCCCTTCATGCTTAAAGTCCTAGAGGGAATTGGATTGGAGGGATCATTCCTCAATGTAATCAAAGGCATATACAGGAAATACACAGCCAATATAATCCTAAATGTGGAAATGACAGAAACATTCCCTTTAAAGTTAGGAAATCCATCTACTGAGTGGGCAAAGAGCTGAACAGAGACTTCACAAGTGAGGAATAAGAGATGGCTGAGAAACACCTTAAGAAGTTTTCAACATAACTAATCATTAAGGAAATGCAAATCAAAACCACTTTAAGATATTATCTTACTCCAATAAGACTGGCTAGGATCAAGAAAACAAATGATACTCAGTGCTGGAGAGGTTGTGGGGAAAGGGGAACACTCATCCACTGCTGGTGGGAATGTAAACTCGTACAGGCACTATGGAAAGCAGTGTGGAGAACCCTTGGAATACTTGGAATGAACATGCCACCTGAACCAGCCATACCACTCCTAGGCGTGTACCCTCAAGACCCACCCCACTGCAGAGATACATGCATGGCCATGTTTATTTCAGCTCTCTTCACAATAGCAAGGAACTGGAACCAACATAAAGGCCACCCAACTGATGAGTGGATAGAGAAAATGTGGTACATCTACACAACAGAGTTGTATGCAGCAGTAAAGAAAGACGACATCATGAGCTTTGCAGGAAAATGCCTGGAGCTAGATGACATCATGGTGAGTGAAGTAACACAGTCCCAGAAAAACAAAGGACGAATGGTATCCCTCATCTGTGGATGCTAGTGCCAATTACCTACTTGTAAGTATTTCTTATGCACAGCCCCTTGAGCTTTTGTCCAAATCAGCTGGGAGTGATGCATATTGGAAACAACAACAACAACAACAACAACAACAACAGAAAGGTCTGCATGGAAGAACTAACTGAAACAGTGAACTTCTGCTCAAAACAGTCAACTTCATCATGGAGAATATTGAGAAAGACTGAGAAAGAGATGAAAAGCATGTTTGGCAGAATGCATGAGCTCTGGTGGAGTGGGGGAATGGGGGGAAATGGGTCTAGATTTGATAAAAATAAGTACATAAATACCTAAATAAATAAAAAGGAAAAAATAAATAAATTTTTAAAAATTTAAAATAAATTAAAAAATAAAATGCAATAAAGTTAGGAACTCGGCAAGGCTGCCCGCTGTCACCACTCCTCTTCAATAGAGTACTTGAAAAACTTGTTAGGGTAATAAGGCAAGAAAAGGAAATTAAAGGAATACTAATTGGAAAAGAGGAAGTCAAACTATCCCTTTTTGCTGATGATATAATAGTTTACCTAAGACATGCTAAGAACTCCACCAGAAAACTCCTAGAAATGATTAGCAGCTTCAGCAAATTGGCAGGATACAAAATTAACCTAAAAAATCCATAGCCTTTCTTTACACCAACAACAAGCAACTGAGGAAGAAATTCAAGGAGAACTTCCCACTCAAAATAGCCTCAAAAACAAAAAAGTACCTAGGAACAAACCTAACCAAAGACACCAAATCTCTCTACAACAAAAATTTTAAATCCTTAAAGAAAGAAATTGAAGACATTGGAAGATGGAAANAATCTTCAGCAAGTGGTGTTGGCAAAACTGGATCACCACTTGTAGAAGAATGAAATTAAACCCCTACCTCTCGCCCTGTACAAAAGTCAATTCCAGATGGATCAAAGACCTCAACGTGAAACCCAAAACTCTGAAGGAGATGGCAGACAAAATTGGCAGCAGACTACAAGACATAGGCATGGGAGAAGACTTCCTAAATCAGACAGCAGCTGTGCAAGAGTTAAGTTCAACAATTGACGAATGGGACCTCATTAAACTCAAAAGCTTCTGTACATCAAAAGAAACAATCTGTACATCAAAAGACACAATGGAGAAAAGACAGAATCTTCAGCAAGTGGTGTTGGCAAAACCAGATCACCACTTGTAGAAGAATGAAATTAAACCCCTACCTCTCGCCCTGTACAAAAGTCAATTCCAGATGGATCAAAGACCTCAACGTGAAACCCAAAACTCTGAAGGAGATGGCAGACAAAATTGGCAGCAGACTACAAGACATAGGCATGGGAGAAGACTTCCTAAATCAGACAGCAGCTGTGCAAGAGTTAAGTTCAACAATTGACGAATGGGACCTCATTAAACTCAAAAGCTTCTGTACATCAAAAGAAACAATCTGTACATCAAAAGACACAATGGAGAAAAGACAGAATCTTCAGCAAGTGGTGTTGGCAAAACCAGATCACCACTTGTAGAAGAATGAAATTAAACCCCTACCTCTCGCCCTGTACAAAAGTCAATTCCAGATGGATCAAAGACCTCAACGTGAAACCCAAAACTCTGAAGGAGATGGCAGACAAAATTGGCAGCAGACTACAAGACATAGGCATGGGAGAAGACTTCCTAAATCAGACAGCAGCTGTGCAAGAGTTAAGTTCAACAATTGACGAATGGGACCTCATTAAACTCAAAAGCTTCTGTACATCAAAAGAAACAATCAAAGAGTGGGAGGAAACCTTCATTGCAGAAACATCTGGCAAAGCATTGGTTTCCAGAATATATAAACTACTCAAAAAACAAAGAAAGAAAAGATATGACCCACTCAATAGATGGAGCAAAGAGCTGAACAGATACTTCACAAGTGAGGAATTAGAGATGGCTGAGAATCATCTTAAGAAATGTTCAACATCATTAATCATTAAGGAAATGCAAATCAAAACCACTTTAAGATATCATCTTACTCCAATAAGATTCGTTAGGATCAAGAAAATAAATGATACCAAGTGCTGGGGAGGTTGTAGAGAAAGAGTCACACTCATCCACTGCTGGTGGTAAGGGAAACTCTTACAACCACTATGAAAAACAGTGTGGAGAACCCTTGGAAGACTTGGAATGAACTTGCCACCCGACCCAGATATATCACTCCGGGCCTGTACCCATAAGACTCATTTTACCACAGAGTTACATGCACAGCCATGTTTACTGCAGCTCTTTTCACAATAGCAAGGAGCTGGAACCAACCCAAATGCCCCTCCACTGACGAGTGGATAGAGAAAATGTGGTACATCTACACAATGGAGTTCTATGAAGCAGTAAAGAAAGATGACATAATGAGCTTTGCAGGTAAATGGCTGGGGGTAGAAGATATCATGCTAAGTGAAGTAACACAGTCCCTGAAAAACAAACAACAAATGGTATCCGTCATCTGTGGAGGCTAGTGCCAATTACCTAGCTGTAAGTATTTCTTGTGTGTGGCCCCTGAGCTTTTGTCCAACTAGTTGGGAGTGATGCATATTGGAAACAACAACAACAGCAACGACAACAGAAAGGACTGCATCAAAGAACTCACTGAAATGGTAAACTTCTGATCAATACAGTCAACTTCCACATGGAGAATTCTGATAAGACTGAGTGAAAAAGATGAAAAGCATGTTTGAGAAAATGCATGAGCTCTGGTGGGGATGGAGGGCGGATTTGGGGGGACATGGTCAGATTTGATTAGTAAACATAACTTTGTACAAATATATATATAGTATATATATATATAGATATATATATATCATAAAAAAGAAATAATCCAACCTAGGGCAGAAATTAATGGAATGGAAACAAACACCCAGTAGAATAAACTAAAACAAAATGAAAATGATATAACATATCAATGAAATGAAAAGTTAATTCTTTTAAAATGTTTCTTTAAGAAATTAATCTACTTTTCTTAAATCTCAAGTTGCTTACCACATTTCCCATTGTCTAATCATCAGGGAAATCTTCATTCATGTTCATAAGGCATATACCATTTGGATTAATTGACATTTTCTTGGTCAGAAACCATATTTCATATTGATTAAACAAAGATTATTCGGTCATGAATCTTGAAGTCTAAAGAAAATAAGGCATTGAGTTTTATTTGATCAACTGTTTTCTCAGTGGTGTCTTTTTAGTTTGCACTTTGGCCCTCATATTGACTTTCTTTGTTGTGATAAAAGTTCTATAATTCCAGGAATATTTTTAAGCCAAAAAGAAAAATGTAAAGAGATATGTAAAAAGAATCCAGAAAATGAGTGAGAGGAGTAGAAAAAGTTGAAAAGAGGAGTGTAGGAGAGGAGAGAGAACAGCAAGGGAGGTGAGGGGTGGAATAAGGGGAGGAATAATTAAAAAATAAACCCACATCTTTTATCACAGTGTTTCATGGTGTCATAAGCTATCAATCAAGTATTCTGTACAGAGGGTAGAAAATTCAGATAAGCTTAAATGGGAACTAGACACTGCTTTAATGAAAGCAAAATGTATCATTGAGGAGAATACTGAGTCCCGAATTTGAGATTATGAGCCTTTTTTTATTTATTTATTTTCCTTTATTTGTTTATTTTTTAAGGGATTCTACAATATAATAGCACAGTTGTTTTCAGATACCATTGACATTGCTCAGTTTGCCATACAATTAGATAATTGGTGCATTTTTTTGAAGTGAGCCAAATTATTTAGCATAAGCAATGAATGTAAGTAACATTCATGTAAAACCAATTTGCAAGTATCTATGTCCAAATTTTGAATAAACCAAGGTTCCCATACTCCAGTTAGAAAAGCTTGTATGCACAAGAATGTTGATCAAATAGGAGTCCAGTCTATATTGCTGTAGTATCACGATTAATCCCAATCTATCCGCAGCCCTTACATTCTACCACGCCTCCTCTTCTGCAAGTTTTTTCCTAGGATTTTGGAAAGGGGCCCAAGTGGGTGAGAAGCAAAACAGTCTATTTTCTCTTGAAATGTCATTTTGGACTCTAGTCTGTTCAGGTTATTCCCCTTCATGGGTTGACAGCTTATCCAGTGATACCTTTTTAATCCTACTAACAAATCACAAGCAATTAGATGTACAGGCCTTTAAACAGTACTATTACAGCAAGCTAAGCTGTGAGCATAGACACAGATGTTTGGATGGTATGCTAATCCACAAACTGTGGTTTCTCTATAAGGAGTTACAAGTTCTTATTGTGGCTTGTAACACCTCCTAACCGCTGGAGGACATAAGCTTGTGGCATCAGCTGTGAACTGTTCCTCCAAGGAGAGAGCTAATAGCCAATTAGATTTGGGATATATATATATATATANCACACACACACATTCAGAGGTGCTGAATAACACTCAAGGTGTATCTGATAGATACCACAGGAATGTAAGGGAAGCCTCTATCCAAACCCCAAACCAAAATGGTCACTGGGCACATAGATGGGAGGCTTTTAGGATATTGCTTATTTTAGTAAATGAAAGTATGTGACTTAATAGACATAGAAACAAGGGAGGGAAAGGTGAAAGAGAGAAAGGAGAGAGAGAGAGAAAGAGAGAGAGAGAGAGAGAGAGAGAGAGAGAGAGAGAGAGAGAGAGAGAGAGAGAGAGAGGTGGGGCTGCCACTGTTGCACAGTATCTCCAGGCAGTTGAGGTGTAGCTGATACTGACAAAGGAGTCTTGCTTGTCTCAAGGAGACCAATATTTTGTTGTATTGCTTTAGTGGTCTTTGGTAACACTCTCTGGAATTTCATAGGCCAAATTGTAGATCAGCAAGTGACGTCTCAAAACATATTTTCATGCTTACACCAGGTCTTCCACAACAAGGACTTACTACCTTTCTCCTTGCAGATATCCCACTTATAGGCAAAAGGCCTTTATAGTTTTGGGGGCTTGGATCCCCCAGCCAACATCTCCTAAGGAGAATAATTCGTTGCTGATATCAGAGCTTTCCTGTATTAATATGTTGTGCTTAATTACACAGCTTAGAAAGACTTTACTCTTGAATTTGGCTCTAAATAGAGAATTTTCCTTTCACAGTTCCTATGCTTATCAGTCAATTAAAAGGGGTAGTCATGGACTGGAGAGATAGCCTAGCTGTTAAGAGCGCTAACTGCTCTTGCAGAGGACCCGGGTTGGATCCCCAGCACCCACATGACAGCTGAGAACTGTCTGTAACTCCAATTCCAGGAGAACTCCAGTTCCAGGGGAATCCGACACCCTCTTCTGACCTCCGCGGCATTGCACGACATGGGTGCACAAACCTGCATGCAGACAGTACATTCATAAACATAGAAAATAAATAAATAAATTTTTGAAAAAGGTAGTTATACCTGTTTTATAAGAAATTGCCACTAAAACAGTTAGCTCTAATTTATAGTTAGGGAATGACTTCATTACCATCATGTTTTCCTTTTTCCTATAAAGGGGAGAGGTAGGAAGGTTTCTCAGCATCTGGAAGGTAAGCTTCATTAGGGCACATTATAAACAATTAACCCCAATAGAATTCAGAGAGATGCTCAGTGTCTGTGACTCAGGCAGTCTGAAATTCCTCTTTCTTTAATGTTCAGATGGGTCAGCCTCTCTGCTGGCATTTCCCAGTCCATCCTGCACAGCCAAAAGTTGGACGTTTTCAGGCATTAACATTGGTGTTTTTACCTGTGGGA
Organism: Rhizomys pruinosus; assembly: GCA_009823505.1. Taxonomy (NCBI): domain Eukaryota; kingdom Metazoa; phylum Chordata; class Mammalia; order Rodentia; family Spalacidae; genus Rhizomys; species Rhizomys pruinosus. The sequence continues at coordinate 156,697 of VZQC01014696.1, forward strand.
ACATGCAAACCTCCTCCTGTTGTAAGTTTCAAGATCTCAAAATTGAAATTTTATCAATAGGTTAGGAATACAGAGTTTTCCATTTGTATCCCAGAAGGGATCCTACACCACCTCCCACCTCCCTCTTTTTGTTTTTTAAATATTTGTGTTTTGACCTATAGATGCCTAAGTTGTATTACACACAACCATAAACAGGAACCAATGTGTTAGTTTTCACTCAATTTACCTAAACATTTTATCATTGACTGTATGCTACTTATTTGGGAAGTAAACTTAAACTTAATTCCTTTAAATTATCCTACAAGTAAAAGAAAGTGTTACAAGGTGATATTGTATAACTCAGAAAAATATAGAGACCATTTGTATACCTTAACCCTAAATTTATTGTTGGAAATTCAATACAAATTATAAATAAAACAATTAACATTTTATATTCCCAATTAGTTAAAATGTATTACCATTTTCACCAAAATTACAACTAAATTTAACTAACCTAAACATTTTACTAAGCCTTAAAATACCCTATAATATGTGGACAAAGCTTGGGCACGGTTGAATACTTGTCAAATAAATTTTACCCAATATACACTTTGCTCTTTAAAGCTATATGACTAGACTATGACTTCAGAGAAATCAAGTCCATTAACTTACATGGTTTATATTGTATTTCTGTGTAAATCTCTACTGAAATACCTCTGTGTATAAATATATGTTATTTTTAAGTATACTATTTTAAACTGCAAACCTTACAGAGTAAATTTTAATGGCTATCTTCCTCCAAGCTCTTGGCCTTCTTCAGGCCTGGCATGAAAACCTGCTTTAAAGACTTTTCAGTATCTAGCTCCTTTTTTATGAGTACAAGCATCCTTCAGGTAAAACCAATTTGCAAGCAGTTGTGCCCAAACCCACACAGCCCAAGGCTCCCACCATCCAGCTGGAGGGGCTTGTATGTACAATCAAGTTGATCAAATAAGTGTCCAGNGCCTCTCTTCTTGCAGGAATCCCAGTTTACAGGCAAGAAGCCTTTACCTTCTGGGGGGGGGGGAGCTTGGATCCCCTGGCTGACATCTCCTTGGTAGAATAATCCATTGCTGATATCAGAGCTCTCCTGTATTAATGTATTTTGCTTATATGCACAGCTGAAAGAGACTTTGTTATTATATTTGTTTCTGAATAGAGAATAATCCTTTTCACAGTTCCTATGTCTATTAGTCAATTAAAGAAAGCAGTTTTACCGGTTTTATAAGAGATTACCTCTATAACAGTCGGCTCTAAATTACAGTTAGAGAATGACTTCATTACCACCATGTTTTTCTTTGTGCTATGAAAAAGAGGTAAGGAAGTCTTCTCATATTAAAACTGTGGAACATCATTGGGCTGGAGAGATGGCCTAGCATTTAAGAGCACCAACTGCTCTTGCAGAGGACCTGGGTTCAATCCCCAGCACCCACATGGTGGCTGAGAACCGTCTTTGACTCCAGTTCCAGGGGAATTTGACACCTTCTTCTGACCTCTGTGGCATTGCACAACACGGGTGCACAAACCTACATGCAGACAGTACATTCATACACATACAAGAATAAATAAAAAAATAAATAAATAAATAAAAATTAAAACTGTGGAACACCTAGAAGGTAAGGTTCATTAGGACTCACTATGTACAGTTGTTACAGATATGATCCACAGAGATGATTGATACCTGTAGAAGTGTGAGGCTTTTCGGGGCTGGAGAGATGGCCTCACGGTTAAGAGCACCGACCGCTCTTACAGAGGACCCGGGTTCGATCCCCAGCACCCACATGGTGGCTGAGAACCGTCTGAATCTCCAATTCCAGGAGAACTGAAATTCCAGGGGAATATGACACCCTCTTCTGACCTCCGCGGCATTGCACAACACTGGTGCACAAACCTGCATGCAGACAGTACATTCATACACATACAGAAATAAATAAAACTAAAAAAAAAATCCTTTTAATGCTTAGATGGGTCAACTTCTCTGCTGGTATTTCTTGGTACATCCTACATCCACAATGCAAGGCTGTATCTTTCCTTTCTCAGCCATTAAGTTGGCAATGTTTTGACCTGTGGGAACATACAAATCTTTTCCCATAGTTAGTTTTAAGCTTAACTTGAAAGTTTTTGACAAATAGGCTTAATATATATCTGTATCCCCCCCCCTTTTTATTTTAGGTTTTTATTTTTTGACACATGATTCTCAAAAAGGCAGTTGCGGCACACATACCTACAGGCAGGAATCAAGGTGTAAATTTCATTAAATTTATCCAAGCTGTTGTGGGTGATTGTGTGTTGGTAATTTGGGAAGCAAATTTAATTCCTTAAGTTAAATTATCCTACAGGTAAAAGAGAATGTTACAAGATGATACTGTGTAATACAAAATTATAGAGAACATTTGTATATGATAATCCCAAAGTTATTGTTATATAGATTTTAAGTAAAACAGATGTGGACAACAACAATTTCTAATTCCAATTAACTTAGATATATTACTGTTTTTATTAAAACCTTTAAACCAATGTTGTTTAATGTAGACATTTTTACTTTTACTGAGTCCTAAAATACCATGTAGTTTGTAGATAGAGTTTGGGCAAAACTGGATACTTGTTGAACTCATGTCAATTAAATATACATTAATAGCCTATAGACCCGTGTCCCTCTCCCAACCATCCCACCCCTCCCGACTCACCATTTCAGTCAGTTTTCTGATACAGTCTTTCTGTTGTTGTTCTTTTAATATGCATCCCTCTACACAAGAAATATTTACAACTGGGTTATTGATGTTAGCATCCATGGATGAGTGATACCATTCGTCATTTGTTTTTCTGGGACTGAGCTACTTCACATAATATAATATCTTCTAGCTCCGTCCATTTACCTGCAAAGTTCATGATGGTGTCTTTCTTTACTGCTGCATCGAACTGCATTGTGTACATGTACCATATTTTCTCTATCCACTCGTCAGTTGAGGGGCATTTGGGTTGGTTCCAGCTTTTAGCTATTGTGACCAAAGCTGCAATAAATATAGCTGTGCATGTATTTCTGCAGCAAGATGAGTCTTGTGGGTATACACCCATGAGTGGTATGACTGGGTCAAATGCCTTCTCGTTTTGAGTCTGCCAAGGTTTCTCCACACTGCTTTCCATAGTGGCTGTACAAGTTTACATTCCCACCAGCAATGGATGAGTGTTCCCCTTTCTCCACAACCTATCCAGCACTTGGTATCATTTGTTTTCTTGATCCTGGCCAGTCTTATTGGAGTGAGATGATATCTTAGAGTCATCTTAATTTGCATTTTCCTAATTATTAGTGATGTTGAACAGTTTTTAAGATGTTTCTCGGCCATCTCTAATTCCTCCTCTGTGAAATCTCTGTTTAGTTCTTTGCTTCATCTTTTGAGTGCTTCATTTGTATTCTTCTTTCTTTGTTTTTTGAGTAGCTTGTTTACTCTGAAAATTAATGCTTTGTTAGATGTATCTGCAGTGAAGTTTTCCTCCCACTCTGTGGGTTGTCTCTTTACTTCCTTGATTGTTTATTTTGCTGTACAGAAGCTTTTGAGTTTAATGAGGTCCCATTTGTCAATTGACGATCTTATTTCTTGTGCAGCTGCTGTCTGATTGAGGAAGTCTTTTCCTATGCCTTATATCTTGTAGTCTGCTGCCAAGTTTTTCTTCTATCACCTCCAGAATTTTGGCTTTCACGTGGAGGTCTTTGATCCATCTGGAATTGACTTTTGTACAGAGCGAGAGGTAGGGGTTTAATTTCATTCTTCTACAGGTGGTGATCCAGTTTTTTTTTTTATTTAATTTTTATTGATGGTTTGTGCATTTTATACATCATTTTCCAATTCAGATCAGGCATATTTCCCTTTCCCTTCCCCCCCACCCCCACCCC
>VZQC01014696.1:165144-189105 GCA_009823505.1 Rhizomys pruinosus
TTTGTTTTTTTTTGTCTTCTTTTTTTCCTTTTTTATTAATTTTTATTTATTTTCGTATGTTGCAGAATGCACTGTCTGCATGCAAGTCTGTGCACCCCGTATCGTGCAATCTGCGTGGACTTCATGATTAGGGGTGTCGCGATTTTCCCCTCTGGCACTGGAGTTCTCCTGGCAATGGAGTTAAAGACGGTTTTTTGCTGCCATGTGGGTGTTGGGTGCTGGGGATCAAACCCGGGTCCTCTTGCAAGAGTGGTCGGCACTCTCAACTACTAAGCCATCTCTCCAGCCCCCATCAATTGTTCTTTTGATTCCAGATGTCAGGACTCTTTGTTCCTTTGATTTCTTTTGCCTTCTTGAAGTCTATTTTGTTCCGATATTTAGAATGCAACCAGCTTGTTACTTATGTCCATTTGCTTGGAATACTTTCTTTCATTCCTTCATCTTAAGGTGGGTGGTGTCTGTCCTTGAGCATGAGATGGTTTTTTGTAGACAGCATATAGTGGATTTTGTTTTCTAATCCATTCTCCCATTATGCTTTTTATTTTTTATTTTTTTCTTAAATTAGTTTTATTTATTTTTTTTTTTTTTTTTTTTTTTTTTTTTTTTTCTTTTCTTTTCTCTCTTCTTCCCTTTCCTCCCCCCCCCCTTCACCGTCCCGTTATTTTCCCCGCATTCTTGCCCCCTTAATGTCTGCATCTTTCCTCTTCAGTTGTTTTTTCTACATTTTTAGCTATAAGTGATAATAAATGAGTACAAGCATTCTTCATGCAAAAATAATCTGCAGGCTGTTGGGCCCCAAACACCTACAGGCCCACCATCCGGTGGGGGGGATGACAGGTGTTTTGCTTGTTCAATCACGTTGATCAAAATGAGTTCCAGACTGACATTGCTGTCGTTCCCCATTCACCCAATCGCATCACTTATTTTTATCTCATACCACAGACCTCTTCTTCCGCAGATTGTTCCGTAGGTTTAGAAAAGGGGCAAGGGGGATGAGAGGTAAAACAGTCCACTCTCTCTGGAGCTGTTAACTTGGACTCTGGTCCAACTTTGGTGTTTCCTTCATGAGCTGACAGTTTGTCCACGGAAAACCTTTCGATCCTACTAATGACGAACAAGCACTAATATTATTAGCCGGTATTTAGCAGCATTAATAGTTATGGTAGCTTACTTTAGCATAGACACATGTTTGGTATGTTAATCCATGAATTACAATTTCCCCCCTGTTAAATAGGACAGGTTCTTACTGTGGCTTCGCTTTTTATAAATCTCCTACCTAACCTGTAGAGGATGTAAGCTTGTGGCATCAGCCATGGGTTATTTCTCCAAGGGGAGAGCCAATAGCCAATTAGATTTGGGATATACAGGCACATGGCTGCCTCTGCTGCACAGTATTTCCAGGCAGGTGAGGTGTAGCTGGTGCTGACGGTGGAGTCTTGCTTGACTCAGGGAGACCCATATTTGCTTTATTGGTTTAGTGGCCTTTGGTAACACTCTCTGGCATTTCAGAGGCCATCTGTACACTTGCATGTGTGGTCTCAATACATCCCTCCCATGTTAACGTCAGGTCTTCGGCAGCAGGGTCTTATTGCCTCTCCTCCTGTAGGTATCCCAACTTAGAGGCAAGGAGCCCTTACCTTGCTTTTTAATTGGGGAGTTTAGCCCATTTATATTTAAGGTTATAACTGAAAGATGGATGTTGCTTACTTTCACCTCATTATCCACTTGGACTTTTAGTCTCTGATTCTACTCCTACAGTTATGTTTTTATTAATTTCTTTTCCTATGTGCTTCAGGATAGTTGCTCCTCTCTTCTGTCTTTTGAATTGCTTCAAGTATTTTTTGAAGAGTTGGTTTTCTGGACATGTATTCTATCATCTTATTTATGTCATGGAAGATTTTTCTCTCTCCTTCAACTATAATCGATATTTTTCCTGGGTAAACTATTCTGGGTTGGCATCCATAGTCCTTTAACACTGGGAATGCTTTGCTCCATGTTCTTGCTTTCATGGACTGTGCCGAGAAGTAAGTTGTAATTCTGGTGGGTATCCCTTTGTGTGTGACTTGTTTTTCTTTTGTATCCTTCAGAATTTTGTCTTTGTTTTGTGAGTCTAGAATTTTAACTATGATATGGCATGGGGATTTTCTTTTCTGATCTTGTCTATGTGCAGTACTATGTGCTTCTTGTATTTGTATGGGTTTGTCTATTTTTAGTTTGGGGAAATTTTCATCTATTATTCTGTGGAAGATCTGATCAATACTATTCTCGTGGGATTCTTCTCCTTCCTCTATTCTTATGATGTGGAGGTTTGATCTTTTCATAGTGTCCCATATTTCCTGGTTGTTCCACTTTTGCATCTTTTTACATTTTTCCTACTCTTCATTTGAGCTTTTCATTTGCTCTGTGTTATCTTCCAGATCTGGTATTCTTTTTTCTGCTTCCTCCATTCTATTTCTGAAGCTTTTTCCTTTCCTTTCTTCTTGATTGGATGAGTATTCTATTTCCTTTTTTCATTTCATCCTGTGATTTCTTTAGTATTTCCATTTCCATGTTGAGCTTCTCAATCTCTTGTTGGTGCTCCTTACTTCGCTGGTTGGCTTCCTTTCTCAGTGTTTCTACTTCGTTTCGGAGTTTGTTTTTTTCTCCCTCTAGTTCTTTCTGGAGTTTGTCATTCTCTTTCTTTAGTTCCTTCCCAAGTTTGTCATTGTATCCCTCTAGGTCTTTTTTGAGTTTTTCATTCTCTTTCTTTATTTCTCTAACTTCTTCTTTATTTTCTTTAATTTCTCTGCATAGGTCTGCAATAATTCCTCTAAGATCTGTTTCTTGGGTCACCTCCAGGGCGATCCCACTGTAGCTGTCTCCTACAGGATTTGTAGAGCTTGGTGCAGAATTATCCTGCACCTTTCCCATGTTGTCCCTGCGTCGTTTCCCTGGCATGTGGGTTTCCTTTTTATTTTTTATTTTTTTGGGCTGGATTCTGATTCAAATCACAAATGTCTTTTCACTGTGTTGAAGGCTTGCGTTGATTGCCTCCTTCAGATGCCCCTTTTTTTCCCCTCCTTGTTTATGGAGTGTTGACTTGTCTAGGTTTCAGCCTTTTCAATTTTGTTTATATATTGGATATTGGAAGTCTAAGTCACTATTCCCTTCCTGTTCTGGAGATTCTCCCAAAAAAATCCACTTGGATACGCTCTCCTCAATTCCAGTTGGCAGGGGCGAGGGGTGGGGTTGATGCCTGATGTAGCCTGTGCCCTGGTACCTGTCTGGAGCAGCACTGGGCTCCTTCCTGTGTTTCAGGTGGTTTTAGCAAGCAAGGCTAGAACCTGAGCACCCTGCACATGAACTCACTCACTATGGCGCCAAAGCCTCTGCTGGCTGCAAGGGGGAAGGGTGATCCCACCAGGACAGCCACACCCTACAAGTGTTTACGGTTTAGACCCAAGCACCACTGCCACAAACCAGTGACTCAACCATCCAGCAACCCAAGAGTCATTCCACTCCAGTCTCCCCTGTCTGGAATGTGCTTCAGCTGGTCTTAACAAGCAAGGTTTGAACCTGAGCACCCTGCACAAGTACTCGCTTATTATGGCGCCAAAGCCTCTGCTGCTGCATGAGACTTTTTTTCCTATTTCCAATTGGGTGTTTTCTAGTTCACTGCAATATATTCGGGTTGAAACTGGAAATGTATTGCAAGACATCTCACCTCACAGAAGATTACAATTTCATATAAATTTATTTTGTCAAATAATTATTCCTACTAATTTCCTTGATCTACATTGATGAACTTCTAGGTTATAGGAGAAACTATTCTCTTGTATGATTTATCTCAAGAATGACAACAAAAATATCTTATATTGAACCTATAATGAACAAATAGACAGGTCACAAATGCATTTTACTTTTTTACGTCTAGAAATAAATCTGGAGTTTTTTTTTTTTGTACGTTTTTGTCATATCAAAGGAGGATTTTTAAAAGGTATTACTTCTGGCAAGTATATTTGCTGTGAATGCAGTAAATATTTCATTAAAGTTGGCATTTCTGATAGTAGCTTTATAAATTATTGTTTTCTGTTTTTTAAAATGTCATGTATTGTTTTGTTTAATTTTAAATAAAAATTAAAGTATAAATGTATACTTCCCATGATCATAAATATATAAAGTATACAATCCGCATACACGCCTTTAATTTAATTGCAACATTAGAATCCAATCAGAAAACTGAATTATTTAATTTTAAAGTATCTGAAAAGGGAATACAGTAGAAGGACCAAGATAATCTCCTGTACAAACAACACTCTGGTTTAGGAATACAGAATGAATCATTTGTATTTTACTAGGGCTTTAAAGAACAACTAGTATAGGGATGAAAATAAGCAAAAAGGATACGTAAACAAGAACATTATTAAGTAGACGTTTATGAGCCATTAAGCATAATCATTGCCAGGGAAATAGCTTCTGTTTGCTAGAGATAACCACTCTGAACTCAGATGCATAATACTTTCAATGACAAACACAAGAATATTTATATTATAAACAGAACGAAATGCAATATCTGTACACAATATGAAACAGAAAGCCATAGAATAGCAATGTCCATTACTAGCAGACTTCTGACAATAGCAAAATAACTAATAATCTTCTAAGGATATACATAATAAAATATATCTTGAAAAAATAAAATTTCCTAAGAAAAACTTCACTAAGATATCAGTCACATATTGCATTCAAAAGACAAAATTGAAGGTCCTAGTTGATTTCTATAAAATTATCAGGTTTTTTAGATTGGTATTATTTCATGAACCAAAAGTCAATGTACTCTATTCAGAAAAATCATAGACAAACCATATCAAGATTGGATGGCCCTTATTCTTTTTCTTTTGGTATTAATTTTATGACTGTAATTTGTTTTTATGAATCTTTTTAGACATGTAAAAAGTTATGCAGAACTTAAAATGAAGATCCTTTCTTATCTCAGTATATGAATATGAAAATATTTGTATAGTCAACATTGACTCAAACTATAAATGGATTTATTTTCTAGGGGTACAATAACTTCAGCACTACTATCTAAGCAAATCACTTGCTTTAAAAGCCCTATTTAAAATATAAGAAGCATGGTGAATTTCCTTTATTTTTGACAACTACTGAGGTATTTCTAAAAAAATAAACAGATTTCTATGGTTTTCTTTAATTAGAACCCCCCCAAAAAATCCTAATTGATGTACAATTAATTTTCCTTAAAAGGAATTTAACTAAGTGAATGGCTACAAAATACACTCCACCATTCAAAACTGTAATTGTTCCAGTTCACAAAAATCACAGAATGATCATTTCTACTTTTAGGTTACAGTCATCAACAAGCATGAGAATGCACTAAAATTTAGTCACTGTGTTGATTTAGTGACAAAAAATATGTCATTTTTCATATTCAAATGATGTCAACATTGGGTTGTTCATCATCAGAAATACAATTTTGAATGAATGAAACTACCTGTGCTTTATGAGAATAGTTTTAGGAATTATCTTCATCAGACATGATAACTATACCTATGACTGGTGATTCTTTGGAGACACCTTCAGTTTACTGCATCTTTAAAAAATACATTGTCCTAAAAACTAAAACTTAATGAGCAACAACGTAACGTATTATTCAGAATTTGAATGAAAATGACCTGAAAAGTTTATTTATATCTATTGGCATTTTTATATTCAATAATTAATTGACTATCATTTCTCCAGCATCGGACATCACACTGTGCTATACACAGCAGCATAGCAGCTTTTATTTATTCATATAGTTAACTCTTTGCTAAATATTTTCTCGTCTTTACATGTATCCTCACAAATACCTTAATATGTATTATTATTATCACTTTTGTACAGATAAGGAAGGGAATCAACATTTAAAATGATCAAGAAACTTGTTCATGGCCATATAATGAATCCTAAGTTCTGAATGTAAATCAGGGAAATCTTATTACAATGTGCAATATTCTAACCATCCCCTTCCATTCATAGATGTTGAACTCTGCAATGCAGATCACAAAAAATGCATGGGCACAGTTGTTTTAACTAAACACATTGAAGTCAAGCTCATCATCATCCTCAGCTCTATGACACATATCTCAAATGTGTTTGTTTCATCGCATCTCCACTACCATCAGTATAACCTGGCCAGCTTCATATTTAATAATTTATGTAGATTCATTTTATTTGCTTTTACATGCACATATATGAAATATATTTGTTGGATATTTCTCATCGACTATTAAGGACAGTCATTTTTTAATGGTAGGGCTTTCCTGAAAATATTTCTATTTTATTTTTCACCTTTTCTGTTTTGCCTGAAGATTTAAATAGTGCTCAGATTTCATTTAATCAGATGAAGTCATGGTTAATTTTAAGATTTTGTACTATAAGATTTCTTTATTTTCCAAGTACCTTGATACCCAATTTAAATTATAATCCTAATTCCATTTTGGCTTCCTGCCAAATTTCCACAATAAATTCAGAGAGTATTTATAAAACAGTGACATAACATTACAATAGATTTAAGTAAAATGATAAAATTATCCTATGTAATATATTTTCTTTCTGACTTCTCATTGAAGTCTTACAACTTTGATGCAATATATTATTATTATAGTTAGACATTCTCTCCTATCTTCATCTCTCTTATAGCCCCCATGCCAGATTTCACACTGTCAGATACATTAAGGCCATTTGAGGCAAGATTGTTTCTCCAACAGCCTTTGATGTGCATCCATCCCCTGGAGCCTGGTAAAGCTAACTAGTATCACACCCTTAAAGAAAACAAATTCTTCCTCTCCCAGTAGTTAACAGTTACCAATAGAGCCTCATCTAAATTTGCAGTTTCTTCCTAGTTTCCTAGTGCAGCTAGCTGGGGTGGAAATGTGTGGCTATTTCCCTGACTCCTGCCTGGGATTTTTTTTTCTGGCTTGAGCTTGCTCAGGTCTTGTGCATGCTGTCACAATTTTTTTTTAGTTCATATGTGTACATTTCTTACTGTGTATTTAAAACACTGCTTTGTAGTGGTGAATCAGCTCTGCTTGTTACAATCTTTCTGCAACAAAATTTAAGGACTGAATGAGATGTAGCTGCCCCAAGATCATCATTAGGAGTCTGAGTGGTTCTCCTAAGCTTTAGAGACCACCAATCTATCCAAACCAGGATTCTTGTATTCAATTTCAAAGGGAATTTTAAGAATGGCTAATATAATAAAGACAATTTAATGCAGGCTTAAGCATGAGAGTTAAGGACAAAAGAGTTACTCTAGGGGGGAAACATGTGGGATATATCCAACTAAATAGTTTTTAGGGGGTGGGATATTCTTTTAAAACAGTCCATAATTTATTGGCTTATAGAAGAGATAAACGATAATGTGAAAAGTCAGGGAAAGATAAGACTAGTCACTTTAGTACTGACACAGTCTGTAAAAATTTTGGTTGAGTTTTTGTAATTTCAGAGAACAATTCTTTTTCATTTAATTTATTTTGGCTGACATATACAAATATAATGTTGTACATATTTATAGGGTCACATGATGTTTCATGCATATATACATTGTTTAAAACTTAAAACTGCTGAAAATGTCTAGGTCTTTAAACATGTATAGTTCCTTTGTGGTTAAAAATTCCACAGTTCTGAACAAAATTACACAGTTCTTTCTTTGAGGCTTTTGAAATGCATGCGACATCACATTTATATTGATCCTATTGTAAAATCGTACACCAAAGCACCTTGCTATATTTAACCAACTTGGTATTCATTTATCAGTTTCATCCACACATCCCTTTTTATTATATATATATATCTTCTACCCATGTACATTAATTACCATGTCTGAAAGTATGTGGTAACTTAACTCTAGGGCTCATTAAGATAGTCACGTTATAACTTCACAGATGCTTTCAGATAGAAATATAACAATAGCACTGCTCAGTTTTTCTTTCAGTTGGGGATTTGGTAGTAGCATCCACAAACGTGCAGCTCTTTTCACAATATCAAAGAGCTGGAACCAACCCAAATGCCCCTCAACTGACGAGTGGAAAACAAAAACGTGGTACATCTACACAATGGAATTCTATGCAGTGGTAAAGAAAGAAGACATTGGGGGTAGAGAGATGGCCTAGCGGTTAAGAGCGCCGACTGCTCTTTCAGAGGACCTGGGTTCAATCCCCAGCACCCACATGGCTGCTGAGAACCGTCCTTAACTCCAGTTCCAGGGGAATTCGATGCCCTCTTCTGACCTCCTCGGCATTGCGCAACACGGGTGCACAGACCTGCATGCAGACAGTACATTCATGCATATACAGAAATAAATAAAATTTAAAAAAATAATAAAAATAAATAAATACAGTTTTTAAAAGTTCTTTTAAAAAAAAGAAAGAAGAAATCATGAGATTTGCAGGTAAATGGATGAAAATTGAAGCTATTATTCTAAGGGAAGTAACACAGTCCCCCAAAAAGAACAATTCTTGATCAAGTTTAGACACTTCCCCTAGTCCTCCACCACTCCTCCTGTATTTCACCATACATAAGTCTTAACCAAACAAGCATTTGTGCCCAGATGTCTTTCCGTGCAAAATCATTCACTGGAGTTTAGTCAGCCCATTTAAAGCTCTTATAAGACATAGTCTCCTTCACCCAGTAGCAAATAGTCTTCAATATTTTTCAGTCTAGGGTCAGCCGACGACTTATTTCTCTCCTTCCCTCTGGGCTCCATGTAATTGATTTGCCATCAGTCCTATGCTCGATGCCACCATTGCCACAACCTCCCATGTGAAAGCTTCCTGTGGCCTGACAGTGTCTGTTCCCCTGTGTTCATGAACCAGTTCTGTTTTATACAGTCTTTCCTCTTTCTGTCCTGCAATGGTCCCTGAGGTGAGGGTTGGTAAGGTTCAATATAGGAGTCCTACCAAGGGATACACACTCTGAAATCACTTATTCTTTTTTTATTATTTGTTCATATTTGTGATGATATTTTTTTCTTTTGTGCTTTTATTGATGTTTTGTGTATTTGAGACATCATTTTTCAATTCAGTTTAGGCATATTCCCTTTTCCCTTCCCCCACCCCACCCCAGATTATGCATTCTGCCATAACTGTCCTGCATCTTTCTCTCAGTCTTTTTTTATGCTTAGATATTCACATTTTTCTCCATTAATCTTATATTACTATAAAATATGGATACATACTCTTCACCCATATTCAGTAATTATATAGTCTGAAAATAAGTTGTGGGTGGTTTCTAGAGCCCCTTGAGAGATTTACATCATAACAACATAGTTGCTTTCAGATAAACAGAAATATAACAATAATGTTGTTCAGTTTTCCTTTCATCTGGGAGGATTTAGTGTTAGCATCCACAAATGAAAGAAACCATTCACAGTTTGTTTTTCTGGGACTGTGTTACTTCACTTAGCATAATGCCTTCGAGCTCCATCCATTTACCCACAAAGTTCATAATGTCATCTTTCTTTACCGCTGAATAGTACTCCATTGTGCAGATGTACCACAATTTTTGCATCCACTCGTCTGTTGAAGGCCATTTGGGTTGGTTCCAGCTCTTCGCTGAGAAACATCTTAAAAAGTGTTCAACATCATTAATAATTAAGGAAATGCAAATTGAAACAACTCTCAGATATGGTTTCACTCCGATATGACTAGCTAAGTTCAAGAAAACAAAAGATGAGAGATGCTGAAGAGGTTGTGGGGAAAGGGGAGCACTCATCCACTGCTGGTGGGAATATAAACTTGTACGACTACTATGGAAAGCAGTGTGGAGAACCCTTAAAAGAGTCAAAATTAACCTACCACCTGACCCAGTCATACCACTCCTGGGTATATACCCAAAAGACTCAGCCTACCTCAAAGATACATGCACATCCATGTGTATTGCAGCTCTTTTCACAATAGCAAAGAGCTGAAATCACTTATTCTTTAAACCTTTGCCAGATTTGGCCTTCTGAGTGCAGCAAACTCTGTTGAATAAGGAAGCTTCACTGGTGAGGGTTGATGGATAAATGATTTTTTTCTCTACTTGTCATTCCATTTTGTTCCAATTTGTTCCATGAACCTCAGCTGTAGAGGTTCAACAATAGATGTGGACATCTCTCAGACATATTTTCTGTGTCTGACCAATTGTGGAACACTGATGTAGCCTCCATTTGTTACCAAAAAGCTTCCTTGATGAGTGATGTATGCTAGGCTTGTCTGTAAATATAAAGATCCATGAAAGTTCTCAAATGAAGAAAAAAATGGGTAAGAAACACCTTAAAAAGTGTTTATCATCCTTAGTAATTAGAGAAATGCAGACAAAAAACACTTTAAGATTCCATCTTACTCTAGTCAAACTGGCTAAGATGAAAAGAATGAACAACTCAAATGCTGGTGAGGGTGTGGAGGAAGGGGAATGCTCATTCACTGTTGGTGGGAATGAAAACTCATGCAATCATTATAGAAAGCATTTTGGAGAACACTAACTCCCCAAAATAAAAAAAAATGAATCTACCACATGATCCAATTATATCACTCCTTGGCAAAAAGCCAGATGACTCCTCTTGCTCTATAGATACCTTTAAATCCATGTTTGTGGCTGCTTTCCTCAAACTCGCTAAGAAATGGAAACAACCTAAATGTACCTCAACTGATGAATGGGTAATTAAGATTTACACAATTAATTTCTACTCAGTGATAGGAAAAGATGAAATTATGAAATTTTCAGGTAAATGGATGGAACATCTCAATCAATCTTAATCCCCTTTCCCCACTAGCAAACTTTCACACACACACCCACAACTGGAAATCATACACTCTCTCATTTGTTTGAACTCCCATTCTGCCAAGTTGGTTTCCCTATACATTCCTCAGTGAAAGTTCATCCATTGAGGTATATTCAGCCCATCCAGACTCCTTCACTTTAAGAAGATCAGCACTTCCTCAACCAGAAATAATGAGCAGCCAATATTTCTTCTGCTGAGATTGAGACCTACTGCCCATTTTCACAGTTCTAGGCTAGGTTTTTGTCTGCTTATGTTTGCATGGGTCTTGTGAATGCTGACACCACTGCTGTAGTAGGATCATATGAAGAGGGTCCCAGGAGCCTGTATAATTCTATTTCCATGTGGTCGTGAACCTCCTATCTGGCTCTTAGAATCTTTTCACCCCATCTTCTGCAATGGTCCCTGAGCCCTGGGTGAGTGAGGCTTAATATATGAGTCCTGTCTGCTAACCCACACTTTACAGACTCCTATCTCCACACATTTGCCATTTGTACCTCTCTGTGTACCTGGCCCTCTGTTGCATGAAGGAGATCCATTATTGTGAGTCAAGAAATTAATTAGTGTCCTTTTTATCTGTTGAGCTATGTTTTGTGAGCCGTAAGTGTAGAGGCTCCACTGCAGGTTTTCCACCTGGGACTGAGCAAGCCACAGAAAATGTCTGGGTGTGGCCAGCTGTGGCACACCTCAACAGTCTCCATCTGGTGCAGAAGAAGCTTTTTGATGAGTGGAGACTAAGATACTTTACCACAAACACGAAGAAACATATTTTTTCACTTAGGAAGAAATTACATTGCTCTAGGGATGTAATATAATCCTTTAGTGTTCTCCAAGATCTATGATCTCTCCATGTGTGTTTGGTTATGTTTATAGTACCAATTTTTATAATTTTGTCTTTTTTAGATAATTTCACATTTTTTTAAACAGACTGCCCACCTGATGGGTATAAAGTTTATTGCCTAGGACTTTTAGTTAACCATGGAAAAAAATGGAATTTTGGAACATTAATTATATTTGTCAAGCTTTATGTCCTTTTGTTAACAATATTAGTGTTGAAATTGACCTCCAACTGTACTGTTTTATTACTTTTTAGTGCTCTTAGCATCAGAAGCTTTTGATGTGTCTTAAATGGAAATATATTTCAGGTCAACTTTATCCAGATGTAAATACACAAACATTTCAAATGTATTAAGACATACTCCTCCTCCATCATTTGAGTTCTTATAAATTTATTACATTAAATATTTCTTTCCTGAAAATTTCATTGAAATATTTGGAAGGAGAGAAAGAAAAACAGTCAGCAAACACTATTAAACCTTAATTGTCAAAATATCAATTTATTTCTTTGGAATACAAAATTTTTCATAAACAGGTCTTCTACATCCTTAAATTTATTCTAAGGCCTTTTACAAGATTCTTAAATTTGGAATCATTGTCCCAGTTCCTTTATCATTATTGTCTGTTCCTGATTTTAATGGAAATGCTTTGACTTATTCTTCATTTAGAATGCTATTGGCTGGGGCTGGAGAGATGGCCTAGCGGTTAAGAGCACCGACCGCTCTTACAGAGGACCCGGGTTCGATCCCCAGCACCCACATGGCGGCTGAGAACCGTCTGAAACTCCAATTCCAGGAGAACTCCAGTTCCAGGGGAATCCGAGGCCCGCTTCTGACCTCCGCGGCATTGCACGACACGGGTGCACAAACCTGCATGCAGACAGTACATTCATACACATACATAAATAAATAAAATTAATAAAAAAAAGTGTTAAAAAAAAAGAATGCTATTGGCTCTGAATTTGTTATATAATGCTTTTATTATGTTGAGATACATCCTGTGTATCCTTACTTCCACCAGCATTTTTATCATAAAAGAATATTGGATTTTATTGCTGGCCTATTCTACATCAAATGGGATGATTATGTGTGTGTGTTTTTTTTTTTACTTGAATTTATTTATGAAGAAGATTATTCTTTGATTTACATGTGTTGAGCTTTCCATGCATTTCTGGGATGAATACAACTTGATTCTGAAGGATGATCCTTTTGATATGGCTTTGAATTTGGCTTGCAAGTATTTTATTGAGAAATTGTGAATTCATGTTCATTAGGGAGATTTGTCAATAAGACAGAAGGACCCATGCTCATGAATTGGTATGATAAATATTGTGAAAAATGCCATCCCACCAAAAGTAAACTACAAAATAAAAAAATCCCCACAATCAACTCAAAATTCATCAGGAAACACAAACTCCAATGATAAGCAAAGCAATCCCAGAGAATAAAAATATCACTGAGTTCAAGTTATACTACAGAGCTGTACTAATATAAAACAGCACAGTACTAACATAAAAGTAGACTCCTTGATCAATCGAAAAGAAGTTAGGGTTCATATTTAAGTCCATGAACCTATAGCTACTTAAATTATTACTAAGAGAACAAAAATAAACATTTAAAAAAAACATAACATTTTTAGCAAAGGTTGATTTTTAAACTGAAGGGGAACATATAGAAGAATAAAATTAAAGCCCTATCATCATGCACAAAACTCAACTTCAAATGGATCAAGGACTTCAACTTAATACCTGATACCATGAATCTAACAGAGGAAACAGTAAGGAATATATTTCAAATTAAAGGCAGATAAACAGATTTTTAGAACCAGACCATGAGAGCACAGGCATTAAGACCAACAATTAATAAATGGCACTGTACAAAACTCAAAATTTCCTGTATAGGAAATGACACAATGATCCAAGTGGAGAGGTAGCTTACACAATAAAACAAATTCTTTATAATATACTATATTATATTATATATATATTATATATATATATATGAATAGGGTAATTTTAGAGTATACAAAGAACTCAGAAAAGTAAACATCAAAAAAAAAAAAAAACAATCCAGTTAAAAAGTGTGCCATAGAACTAAACAGAGAGTTCTCAAAAGAAGGAGCATACACAGTTTATGCATGTTTTTAATATTCAACATCCTTAGCTAACAGGGAGGTGAAACTTAAAAATATTTGGAGATTTCATCTTACTCCAGTATGAGTGGATGTGATATAAAAAATAAGTGCTGGAATGGATATGGTGAAAGAGGAACATTTATTCACAGGTCGTGAGTTTGCAATAAGGTACAGCCACTAAGTGAATCAATGTGGATATTCCTCAAAAGCTGTAAATACATTTACCCCATTATCCAGACCTTCCACTCTTGGACAAATACCCTCAAAGACTCTATAACTTATTATAGATATGCTTACTGATCCATGATTATTGCTGCTGTATTCACAGTAGCAAGTAAATGGAAACACCCTAGATGTCAATCACCTAATAATGGATAATAAAAATGTGGCCCATTCACACAAGGATGTTTTATTCAACTGTAAAGAAAATGAACTTATGCGATTTGGAGCTAAATGGGTAGAGGAAAAAGTAATCATTCTGGGTGTGGTAACGCAGACTCAGAAAAACATTGCATATTCTCTATCATGTGGATGCTCTTTTAGAGATATATGTGTTTAAAATGGAGTATCCATAGAAGTCAAGAAACTAGTATGGGGTTGTGGGCAAGTCAATTCAAGAGATAAATGTAGGCATTATGAAGGGGGAAAGTGGGATTCTGGAGGAAGAATAGTTAAGTAGAATTTGGAATTGGAGGGCAGCATAGAGGCAAGATTAACACTTAAGACATTTGGAAAATCCCATAAGGAAACCTATGACTGAAATAAGACTCTTAAAATGAATACGTATACATATACATATATAAAATGAATTTAAATGGAGTTACTTTATAAGTGGAGAACAATACCTCCCTCAGACACCAAAGGCTATCAAATAAAAAGTCCACTGCCATATACGAGTGATCTGCTTTCAAGTTGTTGGTCAGTGGCATCCCATAGGCCCCTCCAAACATTATAGGCTATTGAAATTTTCTTTGCTTACACTCCAGTACTTGATGCTATTGGGAAGACACCACACAATTGAGTCATAGTACATGGAGTATTCAATCTGGTAGTGACCTTGAAGTGTTATCCCTATGGGCTAAGTTTCATAGTGTTAGAAGTTTCTATTTAAGCTACCAAGGAAAAAAGTCATCAACAGTTTTATCCAGCTGTGAATTCTGTGAGCTACAATAATAACTGATTTATGCAGATAAGACTAACTGCTGCAATAGTGAAAAATGACAATAACTAAATATTTTACGATTGGATTTAAAGCCTGCTCAAGACGGAATTCATGTCTATCATTGTTAACAAGCCCCAGAACCCTTGGCTAGCAGGTCATAGCCCCTAGAGTTTAACACACTGCTAATTTTCTTCAAAATGGATCTAGCATTAAATGAAAAATGACTTAAATTTATGAAGCTAGAACAATCATTTTCATCAAATAACTTTTTTCAGTAGATTGTGAGTAACAAAGAGATACACATATGTTCAATATAGAAAGAATAAGATACTTCAGATTGCCCAGGATAAAATGGGACTTCCATATAGTACCCTCTACCCAAGGCTCAGAGATAAACATGGAAGATTAGGTAGAAGGATATTTGAGAGTCAGAGGAAGTGGATTGCTACATGGAAAAATCAATGCTTTTTCCAGATATTACAGGGAAGTTGTACACATTACATCTCTGTGTCTGTGACTGCATAAACAAAATTTATACAAGATCAAAACAGAAAAACCCCAGCATGCATGGGAGGGGGGCTCACAGAGTCCCACCCCTGGCCAAGTAGAAATTGACAACTTATGGCTGCTAGAAAAGAGAAAGTCAATTTTCTCTAGAGATTTTAACCTGAGAGATTAGCCCTGCTCAGTAGGTGGTCCTACATGTGTAGAAACATAAGCAGCACTCAGTAGACTGAGTGGCTTTACAAAAAGTCACAGGGAATTAGAAGAGAGTATTTGGGATGGAAATGACAGGGGAAGAATTAGAGGTGAAAGATTGGAAGATAGATTTGACCATGACACTTTATAGATGTGTATGAATTTCCCAAATAATACAAAATAAATAATAATAAGTAAAAGATAAATTATTATTTATTGACTCATTTTGTCAAAAAATCCATATTATTATACAACCTGCAAAACATTGATTATAACTGCTGATAAACATGATGATAGCTTGAATAAGGACAAAGTCAATCAAGTTAATTCTGAAGTTATGCTTAGGTCACCTAATTCATACATGTGTATTTTAATAATTGTGCAAGGAACCTAAAATACATGTTTTCACATTTGGACAAATACAAGATTATAAACTCTTTTGGAAACCATCATGTTTATTTTGCTCTTGTAACGTCTACCCATGAGTCATTCATTTAATAAGTACTCATACGTTGCTTATAACAGGTCAAAATTCTGTATAGTGATGAGGATAACAGGAAATATATCTGATCTTACAGAATTTATAAACCACTGTAGATGTACACAACATAAATATGAGCTAACAAGAAATTAAATACACATAAATTTCATGTGCATATAAACAAAGTAAGTTATAATGAAAAAGGCAAAGAAATTCATTGAGATTAAATAAAGATGGTTACAAGAACAAAACTATTTTTCATCCATGTTAGTAAGAAGTAAATAGTTGAAGAACATTCTGAAAATGGTCATTTCTACCATCTGGTTGTCTTTGAACAGATTTTATGTATCAAACATTATGTATCCAGTAGAAATACAAACAATAAACTAATACTCCATCTAACTCTATATCCTGAAGCCATATTGGAAGGTTAAAAATCTGTGCCTCATGTATTTGAGGAGTGCCAAAAGCATTGGCATCCACAGAGTTGATGCACTTGCCAGTAAGAATTGAAGACAGGCCAAACAACAGTACTCTCTCTTTTTTCTTTTTGTATTTTTACTGAGATCTCAAGTCTTATGTCTGCAGTACAGTTTCTCTAGTCTTACTGATTATTTGTATCTGGTTGTACTTTCCTTTTGGATGCTTAAGGCCACACGGTTAGCCCCAATTAACCAAGGTTTTTGTTTACTCAAGTTCAGATGAGGATCTGGTCCTCAGGGGTCGCTTGGGTTTTGGGGGGGTGGGGAGGAGGACGGTGGGAGTGCCTTGCTCCTTTCAGCTTTTCATTTACCAGTGCCATCCACTCGAGGACAAAATCAGGTTTTGCTAGACCAGACTTCCTTTTCTGAAGCATGAGCAGACTTTCCTCTTTATAGACTGGACACTGGCTGAAGTCCCCGTAGTGGCTTTCCAAGACCTCCCTGAACAGGAAGATTGGTGACCCGCATTTGCAGTACATTTCAAGAGATGCCACCATGCATAATACCCTAAAACTTAGTTGACCTCTGAGGGCAAGGAAAAAAGTTATCCCTTAGGTCTCTCGGCCAAATTGGTATGGATATTAAGTACGGTCGTTAAGCAACCAGAAAGGCTAAGTTACACTACCCTATTATATTGCACTTATATTAAAATTGTATCCTTTGAAACAAACTGTATATTATTTCCATATCATATTTCTTGATTCGCATCTTTCCATTTTAATCCCATATTACTCTAAAAGATGCACACATACCCTCCATCATGTACCAAAATCCCAAGATGTGAAAATAAATGTTAGGTCAGCTCTAGAAACTGTTTAGGAATCCACAATGCAACAGCACAGTTGTATTTAGATTATGAGGAATACAACATTAATGTTGCTCAGTTTGTTTTACAACAAGGTACTTGGTACTAGCATCCACAGATGAGGGATACCATTCATCTTTTGTTTTTCTGAGATTGTGTTACTTCACTTAGCATAAAATCTTCTAGTTCCATCCATTTACTTGCAAATTTCATTATATGTTCTCTCTTTACTGCTGCATAGAACTCCATCATTGTGTAGATGAACCACATATTCTCTATCCACTCGTCGGTTGAGGGGCATTTGGTTTGCTTCCAGCTCTTTGCTATTGTGAAGAGAGATGCAGTTAACATGGCTGTACATGTATCTCTGTGGTAGGAAGAGTCTGATGGATATATTCCAAGAAGTGGTATGGCTGGGTCAGGTGGTAGTCTCATTTTGAGTCTTTTAGGGGTTTTCCATACTGCTTTCCATAGTGGTTGTACAAGTTTGCATTCCGACCAGCAGTGGATAAGTGTTCTCCTTTCCCTACACCCTCTCCAGCATTTAGTATCATTTGTTTTCTTGATCCTTGCCAGCTTTATTGGGGTGAGATAATATCTTAAAGTGGTTTTAATTTGCATTACCTTAATTATTAGCGATGTTGAACAGTTTTTAAGATGTTTCTCAGCCATCTCTATTTCCTCTCTTCTGGAGTCTCTGTTCAACTCTTTACTCCATCTTTTCAGTGAGTCATTTGTTTTCTTACTTGTTTATTGAGTAGTTTATGCATTCTGGAATTTAATGCTCTGTCAGATGTACCAGCAGTGAAGGTTTCTGGGATTTCTCTTCACTTACCTGATTGTTTCTTTAGCTATACAGAAGCTTTTGAGTTTAATGAAGTCCCACTCGTCAATTGCCAACCTTATTTCCTGTGCAGCTGCTTTCTGATTTAGAAAGTATTTTCCTATGCCTATGTCTTGTAAGTTGCTGCCAACCTTTACTCCTATCACCTGCACAGTCTTGGGTTTCAAATTGAGCTCTTTGATCCATTTGGAGTTGATTTTTGTACAGGGTGAGAAGTAGGGGTTTAATTTTATTCTTCTACATGTGGTGATCCAGTTTTTCCAACACCATTTGCTGAAGATGCAGTCTCTCCTCCATTGAGTCTTTTTGGACCCCTTGTCAAATATGAGGTGGCTGAAATTGTATGTGCTCAAGTTTGGATCTTCAGTTTTGGTCCATTGGTCTACAAGTCTGTTTTTGTGCCAGTACCAGGCTAATTTATGACTATAGCCCTGTAGTATAGTTTGATGTCTGGTATAGGAATCCCCCCTGTATTGCTCTTTTCACTCAGGGTTGATTTGGCTATTCAGTGTCTTTTGTTTTCCATATGAATTTAAGAATTTTTTCAAAGCCTGTGAAGAATGCCCTTGTGATCTTAATTGGAATTGTGTTGAATCTGTATATTAGTTTGGATAGAATGGACATTTTTACTATATTAATGTTTCCAATCCATGAGCATGGGAGGACTTTCCATCTTCTGATGTCTTCACTCTCTGTGGTGGTTTGAATGAGAGTCCCCCATAGGCTGTAATTATTCAGACTTTTTCTCCAGTAGGTGCCGCTGTTTTTGGAGGTCTTAAAGGGTGTGGCCGTGCTGGGGGAGGTATATCACTGGGGGCAGGCTTAGTGAGATTAACAAGGCTCGTGGTCTCCAGCCGCTCTCTCTCTGCTTCCTGTGCACTTTGTGGGATGTGACCCTCAGTTTGCTGCTCCAGATCCAGCCGCCATGCCTCCCACCACAATGGACTCTAATTCCCTGGAACCGTCAATCATAAGAGCAAATAAACTCTTCCTTTTATAAGTTCCTTGGTCATGGTGCTTTATCACAGCAACAAAAAAGTGACTAATACAGTTATTTGGTACCAGAGAGTGGGCTCTTGGCTGTGAAGAACCTGACCATGTGGATGTTTGGAAAAATGTGGAAGACTTTGGAACTTTGGGCTAGAAAAGCTGTTGACTACTGTAAGCAGAGCTTAAGGGTCCATTTTAGTAGAAGCCTGGAAGAAAGCATGGCTGCAAAAAATGTTGTACCAGAGGATATTTTGATAAAGAGTCTGGCAGCAGTTTGCCCACTGCCCAAATGCTTGCCTGATGCTAAGTTGAAAAGCAATGGACTAATGTCTTTGGTGGAGGATATTTCAAGACAGCCTAATGTAGAAATGGTGGTGTGGCTTTTAATGGTGAATATTACACAGATCTACAGTGACAAAGAGCAAATGGGGCAGAAGGAAATGCAGAATGTACAGTTTGGATCTGAAAATACACTAGGAAGATTAAAGGTGGGGCCAAGGCTTGTGAAGGAGAGGCTCCCTTTCATAAGGAGACTAAAGTGATTAAGGAGAGGCCTGGAGATTTACAAGTAAACAAAAGAATCAGTACCTTCAGGGCAAGACCACACCCAGCTAATCCTCCAGCTTTTGAAAGGAAAATACTGAAAGCGTTTTCTACTCCAAGACCGGGGCAGAGAAAAATTGCAAATGTGGTTAAAGTAGGAGAGATTCCATCCAAACTTGCAGCCAGATTCCGGAGTTTCATTCTCGTGGTGATGGCCTTAGAGGCATGAAGTTTGCAAGAGTGAAGGGATCATCGGTTCTTCCTCCACGGTTTCAGAGAGCTGCTATGGTCAGGCAGAGTGCAGCAGGGGTGTCCCTGCATAAAGAAAGCCCTGATAGGCCATTGCGTGAAGCTGTGAATGTGAAGCCTGGCTGGCAGTGGAGACCCCAAGAAGACATTCGAGATGCCAGACCTGTGAGATATTTGCCAAGGAGAGCTGCATATAGGGAGTGGTACTGGCCTAAGAAAGAGATGTATGTTGCAAGCAAAGCTGGAAGAGCTGAGCCATCTAAGCCCTTTGGAAGTCAAGTCCCAGAAGTCACACATGGAGCTAATGGACTTGGCTTTTGCCCTGCTGGTTTTTGGTCTTGTTTTGGTCCATTATTTCCTCAGTATGCCTCTATCCCTCCCTTTTGGAATAGGAATGTGTATTCGGTTCCACTGTACATTGGGAGCATGTAATTTGTCTTTTGATTTTACAGGAGCTTACAGTTAGGAGATTGGCCTGAGTCTCAGAAGAGACTTTGGACTGTAGACTTTTGAATGGCATTGAAACTGGTAAAGACTATGGGGACTTTTAAGGTTGGACTAAATGCATTGTGCGTTTTATATGGTCAGGAGCCTATGGGGCCGAGGGAGTGGAATGTGGTGGTTTGAATGAGTGTCCCCCATAGGCTGTAAGTATTCAGACATTTGTCTCCAGTTGGTGGCGCTGTTTTTGGAGGTCTTAGAAGGTGTGGCCATGCTGGGGGAGGTATGTCACTGGGGGCTGCCTTAGTGAGTTTAACAAGCCTCGTGGTCTCCAGCCAGTAGTTATGGTTAAACAAAACTGTAAAATGGCAAAAAACCAGTTTCATTTCTTAAACAATCATTGTTAAAATAAAAAAGTGATTTCACATGACTTATAACTGCACTCAAAATTGTTTGCTCAAAATCTTTTGAAATCTCTGAAATATTCTCCTCCATAATCTTTCATCTGGTAAATTTTCTTTTACTTCAAATTCTTATAATGTTCTGCAAATACCAGAACAATTTACACCTGAAGGAAATTTACAAAAGTTGTGTGTAATTGACATGAGAGTTGCATTTTTACCACAGTCTAAAAATTAGTGTCAATAATTCTTAGGGTTCACCAATTTAATTGAATCTGACATTATGTTCTTCTTGAGGAAATAATATGAGAAATATTTATTCGTAAATAAAAATCTATTCAAATCACTGGCATTAATGCCATGTTACTCAACATATTGTCTTTGAGTAATGTATTTAATTTTAGTAATATATCTGGCATGATAAAACAAAACATTAAAATTATCTCTATGAGTGACCTTTATTTGTTGACAAAGACTAGGGCTTTGTATGATTATTTCTATAATAATTGCATCATCCCTGAATAGGGAGAGTCTCACATGACTAGAATTCTTAAAATTTAGGAGATAATGGTAGAAATATTGAAAGTTTTATTTCTATTAATTTTCTTCATATACTGATGAAAATGTCTCCAAAATACAGCACTCTGGTATTTTCAATTAAAGGAATTTACAAACAGCATATGCTGAGAAAGGCCAAATAATATGGAAAAACACTCATCATGAAAAATCCAATTGTTAATTATATTTTATTTTTAAAAAGGTAGACTTGTTATAAAGATAACTTTCTATGAAAAGACTTCCAGCTAAAGTTTAATGAGTGGAAAGAGAATGAACAAAAAGAAGATCAAAGAGCACTGGCATTTGCCCTCCTCTAACACATTTATTAATCAATTCCTTAGGAAATGTTTTAATAGTCCAATTTTACATATATAGTCATATGATTCTTAATTCCACTTTTAAAACTTTACAAATGTATCTACACAGATGCAGCTGTAAAATTTTAAACATGTGAACAAATTACTATAGCATCAAAATATGTGAGAAATTTTTTTCTATCCAAAATGCATTTTTATTCACATCCATCTAAATATAATTTATGCACTTTCTGTGGGCTGGAGAGATGGCCTAGCGGTTAAGAGCACCGACTGCTCTTCCAGAGGACCCGGGTTCGATCCCCAGCACCCACATGGCGGCCGAGAACCGTCTTAAACTCCAATTCCAGGAGAACTCCAGCTCCAGGGGAATCTGAGACCCTCTTCTGACCTCCGCGGCGTTGCACGACACGGGTGCACAGACTTGCATGCAGGCAGTACATTCATACACATACAGAAATAAATAAAATTAAAAAAAAAAGAAATAAATAATTTATGCACTTTCTAAAGAAAAGGTAAAAAATCGGGCTGGAGAGATGGCCTAGCGGTTAAGAGCACCGACTGCTCTTCCAGAGGACCCGGGTTCGATCCCCAGCACCCACATGGCAGCCGAGAACCGTCTTAAACTCCAATTCCAGGAGAACTCCAGCTCCAGGGGAATCTGAGACCCTCTTCTGACCTCCGCGGCGTTGCACGACACGGGTGCACAGACTTGCATGCAGGCAGTACATTCATACACATACAGAAATAAATAAAATTAAAAAAAAAAGAAATAAATAATTTATGCACTTTCTAAAGAAAAGGTAAAAAATCGGGCTGGAGAGATAGCCTAGCAGTTAAGAGCACCGACTGCTCTTGCAGAGGACCCTGGTTCTATCCCCAGCACCCACATGGCAGATGAGAACCATCTTTGACTCTAGTTCCAGGGGAATCCGATGCCCTCTTCTGACCTCCGTGGCATTGCACAACACAGGGGCACAGACCTGCATCCAGAAAGTACATTCATACTTATAAAAAAATAAATAAATTAAATATAATAAATAAAAAGAAAAGGTAAAATATCTTCATCAAAGCCTGCCCATAGTATTCCACATAAATCTCATATCAATAAAATGTATTTATCTTTAATTATTTATATTTTAATCAATTCTTATTCATTATGATTTTCAGCTGACATCACAAAGTGTATATTCCTTAGAGACAATTTTCATTTCCAGGTGGCTTCATTAATTATTATGCAAAGAAATGTAATACAGGGGAGGGAGGGAGAAGAGCAAACTAGGGGCATAGGCAGGAGGTCATAAGTCACTCAGGCAGGTACTTTTTGGGGTGGATTGTCTCAGGGGTGGCAGAAAGAGGGTCTCCACTCTGAGCCCTCTTGCAGGGTGTTCCCGTCCTGGCAGGACCATGCTTTGCCTTTGCAGCATGACCAGAGGATCGGATTTGGGTTTGGTCTGGTCCCTCAGTGTCTTTGCATAGGCTGGCTCTGGAGGCACAGACAGGAGGCCGTAAGTCACTAAGGCAGGTACTTTTGGGGGTGGACTGTCTCAGGGGTGGCTGGAAGAGGGTCTTGACTCTGAGCCCTCTTGCAGGGGGGATCCTGTCTTGGCAGGACCATGCTTTGCCTTTGCAGCGTGACCAGAGGGTCGGGTTTGGGTTGTGTCTGGTCCCTCGGTGGCTTTGTGTGGGCCGGCACCTGAGATGCGGGCAGGAGGCCATAAGTCACTCAGGCAGGTACTTTTTGGGGTGGACTGTCTCAGGGGTGGCTGGAAAAGGGTCTCGACTGTGAGCCTTCTTGCAGGGGGTTCCCATCTTGGCAGGACCACTCTTTGCCTTTGCAGCATGACCAGAGGGTTGGGTTTGAGTTTGGTCTGGTCCCTCAGCGGCTTTGTGTGGACCGGCTCCTGAGGCATAGGCAGAAGGCTGTAAGTCACTCAGGCAGGTATTTTTTGGGGTGGACTGTCTCAGGGGTAGCTGGAAGAGGGTCTCAACTCTGAGCCCTCTTGCGGGGCATTCCCTTCTCTGTGGGACCATGCCTTGCCTTTGCAGCATGACCAGAGGGTCGGGTTTGGGTTTGGTCTGATCCCTCAGCAGCTTTGTGTGGGCTGACTCCTGAGGCACAGGCAGGAGACCATAAGTCACTCAGGCAGGTACCGGAGCACAGGCTAGGTCAGGCACACACACACACACACACACACACACACACACACACACACACCCC